>JAHZMV010003345.1:0-16729 GCA_027743765.1 Coecobrya sp. COE2
ACCATACAGCGTTTTTACGTAATTTATAATCTTGAATTTAAAGAAGATGACGAATTCGTACAAGGTGTGACAATGGATGTTTTTGAAAAGCACCTTGTTGACATTTCATTTATGGGAGATCACACTGTTTTCAAGGTATTTGCAAAATTGGACCTTGATCTGTAATATTTGAAAATGACTTTGTCCAGTACATTTGTTCATTTGAGTATTGTATTGGAAAAGGTCACCGATATAATCATGGATTCGATTCATGGTATTTGGGACGCAGAACAATGTTGGTCAATGTTCTCAGTCGCACTACTGAACCAACTCTTGACACCCCAACACTTCACAGTTCCAGAAGGGACCGTCCCACAAGTCTCAAGTGTGTCCTTTCGCTTTCCCCCAGCGCCAATTAATACAGAACCTTACGTATTCAAGATACACTTGAGCAACGTTAGCGAGTTGAAAGGGTTCTGGGCGGTTATCATGAAACCTCCAAGTGGATGGAGACGACATTTTCAACAAAAAATTTCTGGGGTATCTGCAACATCGGAATTCAAAGATGGCCACTTTATGGACAGTCCTGACTTGGCATCCCAAATCTGGGCTAAAAAATTTAATTATAACCCGGCCGCAGAAAAAGCAAACAGGCTTCCATCCACCTGCAACTCTATGAAAGACTTGAACCTTTTTGAAATAACACCAACAAACGGATCCCTCAAAAGCAAAGAGTCACAAGTACTCACAATCAAATATTCGTTTACAACCTTAGGAGTACATGAGGTGTCTGTTTTGTTGAGGATATTTCCAGCAATTTTTATTTGGCTTGACCTGAAAGGGCGAACATTAGACATCAACCAACCATATCTTCAACTTATGAACAAGCATCAAATGAATCTTCACCCTGTATCATTATCGGATTTAGATCCTCCTTCTCAGGTTGAAAATACATTAATGCAGGATTGTGGATATTATTGTGTCTTATTTATTTATTTCTCTGTATTGGTTTATGTTTTGTCATTTTATTAGATGTTTTGGATATACAATGGTGGAAATGTAGTTGCATCTTATACTGTCAACATGGAGCCATTTGAAAAACTTAAAGATGATAATTTTGGTCATGCTATAATGGAGTGCCTTACTCCTAAAGGAGAAGTTCCTCCAAAATCTTGGTCGCCAATTAAAATAAGATTTTCCCCTTTGGAGTACACCAGCTATGCGGTACGTATTAAAAATGCAATCAAACGAAGAGTAAAGATTTTACGTTGAAAAACCCCATTCTTTTGTGATGTAGGCACCATTAGTGATCTACCCCCAATACGATAAAACACCATATCAAGTTATGTTACATGGAACTGCCGCAATGAACCCATCCGTTAGCTTAAGACCTGTAGCTAGTGCAGAAAATATTAGAAAATTTGTGCTATTTGCTCATGGAGTACCGGTTACCATAAGTCCATCCCACTTAACAATCAGTCATTTGATACCAACTGGCCACTCTGTGACAAGAGTGGTGTTTCTAACAAATCTCCATTCCAGAAACACGATGAAGTACTTTTGGCAGAATCTGCCAATCGAAGATGGTGGGATGATATCTTTTCACCCTAATTGTGGGCGGCTGGGTCCGAAGGAAGAGATCTCGTGCAAAATTGTAATAAAAGCTGGCGATACTCCAACAGTTCTTTCTGCAAATCTTGTTTGCACAATAGAAGATGAAACTGCGCATGCGCTCTATGAATTTGTTTTGAATCAATGGCGTGACTACATGAAAAATACACAACTTCGTGATAGCGAACAGGCCAGCAATGAGGTATGTAATTAGGGAAAGTAACGGTTAGGCAAAACTGACTACTACTAATATACAATTTACATTACACTGTGATAAAAGTATATGTAATTTTATTATTCTCTCACTTATTTTTATTTCATTGTGTGACCCTGTGATCATATGCATAGGTTTCCCATAAACCTGAAAAGCCTGAGACGTATAGTAGACTTTTGGCTGTTTCGATAGCAAAATTGTAATAAAAGCTGGCGATACTCCAACAGTTCTTTCTGCAAATCTTGTTTGCACAATAGAAGATGAAACTGCGCATGCGCTCTATGAATTTGTTTTGAATCAATGGCGTGATTACATGAAAAATACACAACTCCGTGACAGCGAACAGGCTAGCAATGAGGTATGTACTCAGGGAAAGTAATGGCTAGACAAAATTGCTACTATTATACAATTCACATTACCATGTGGTAAAAGTATAATTATATTATTCTCCCACTTATTTTTATTTCATTGTGTGACCCTGTGATCATATGCATAGGTTTCCCATAAACCTGAAAAGCCTGAGACGTATAGTAGACTTTTGGCTGTTTCGATATACATTGGAAGCACGTTTGGTCAATTTGATAATATATCAGCCAAGTATGTAACTGTATTGGAAAATTAATCAATTTTACACATGTGATTCAAATCCAAAGCCTTATAACTTATAACTGCCAATCATTTCATTGAATTTAGAGAGAAAGCAAGAATGGGTTTTGTTGCCCCTGTACAATTTGACAATATTTCCAAAAGTTCCATGCATCCCTTTACAGCAACGGGATCTCAGCTTTGTCAGGGCATTATCTCGGACATGATTTGGTAAGTGTATAGGTAATCTCCAACTGGAATGTAAAATATAATTAATGCCATATATGGCGATAGGTATTGTAAAAAACTACTTTACTTTTGAATGCCATAATACAGGGATATGATCCAGTCACCAAGTTTTGCAACATTCAGTAGAGTAGCGACCAAACGTCAGGCTCCATTGTTTGAGGAATACGGAGATATAGAGGAATTCCAAAACGACGAGAATGGTGACGGACAAACAACAAAAGACACTTCAGATGAGGGAACATTGGCTCCTCAAAATTTGTCCGAAATATTGGAACATTCCATTTTCAACATTCTACACGAAATGGCTGAACGTTACGCTCACTCTAGCACAAAATCCAACTGGTCCGAAATTCCACCCGTTCAGCCCAAAGCATTCATTGACATTGAGACGCACAAGGATCTTTTACAATAAACTTTCATATTTTCTCCTCATTTTTAATGAACTCTATAGTTGTACGTATTTTACTGAGAAAATTAAATATATATACCTATTCTACATCAATTTTCCTACCTATATTTTTGGTGTTTTTCGACTTTCTTGTTTCTGCGTCATTTCACTTTATTTGATTCGAAATGCATATGACCGTGATCGATCAATCCAACCAACAAAATCCTATATGAGCTACGACATATTCTATTACAAATAATGATTCGCGAAACTCAAAGCAACTACAATCAAGATCGTTTGGCGTTGTCGAACATGAAAGAAAAACTATTGTTCCTATATATTACTTTATTAGTAGTACTAACCAACTAATCAACTAAATTATAATGATGAGCATCAAGCAAAGTTATGTTGTCAAATGAATTCCTTTTTATGAGACTGTGACGTAAATAACTATGTCGGAATGATGTCAAATATTTCATATTACGCCTTCTGATTAATCACCCATTGTTCCTTCGTCTTTGCTCTGATAAAAGAGAAAGCTTGCTACTTTCACCAGCTTTGTTTGGATTTGCTGGAGGAAAGGACAGCTAGTAAGTTAAGCTAATATAGCAGTCTCCATCATTGCTCACCAGTCCAATATTCCACGATGCTGCTGTTGTATTCACTGCAAATCATAAAAAATGAGGAAAATAATCAAAAGGACACTGTTTCTTATCTTTTTCCCTTTTTTTTCTTCGGCTTGTGAGATAATAAGAGTATAGTGGTGTGCACAATCTTTATGTATAAAGAAAAAAAGATGAAGGAAAAGGAAAGTGCATCACAACAGAAAGATAAATAGCAAATCATGTTTGTTTCCCCCATTCACTCGGTTGCTTTGAATGAACATACATATAAAAAAGCCAACATCAAAAGTCAACTAATGAGGGAGCTTAGTCACTCTAATTTTCCTTTTTTTTCTTTCTTTCTTTTTAGCCTTTTATGTTGTTCCTCTCATGTGAATGTTCCAGACTCTGGGACTGTTTCTGGTAACTTCACCTTCAATTAGGTATACATTCAATCTTGCTGAAACAAAAAAGCGTCACTTACGATTCATATCTCACCAGAGTGCCCAAGCAGTTTTGCCAAACGTAGGTATTTGCCGTTAGGTATTAAGTAGTACAAATATGGTGTCGTGGATCGTCCTTGAGCTCATAAATAAAAAAATGCGTATGAGGTCACCTTGTGTTTTGTCTTTAAACGCTACAGGAAAAAGGAAAGGCGTAGCTCTCTCGAATCTCTGGATGTTTTTTTCCGAGTTTATCTGAAAAGATTTTTTTCCAGGGTAAATTCGCAGTGGAATAAAAAAAGCTTTTAGAATCCTGCAGGATGTTTAGATATTCTATTTATTTCCAAGCATAAAGCTTATCATAGAACTCTTTTAGGGTTTTTATATTACTATGCTATAAAGATGGTAAAAGGAGATAAAAAAACTGGATGAATGTGCATCTCTCCCTCACATATGGAAAGTGGAATTTAATGAGCTTTTTTACGGTACACATGATGGAATTTATAGCACGTTTATTATTAAACATTTTCAGGTAACTTATTACATGTTGTGTCACAGTTATTTTTATACAACAAATACTAAATAAGTATATTAAGAATTACTCTCTCGCTCTCTCTCTGCCCCAACTACAATAGTATATTACGATGCTTTATATTTAATGCAGTATATTTATAGCAAACTTTAGTAGATCCAAAACAGTCTGGTTATATGTATATGTATATTTGTTCGTAGTTGTCCACGTGGCTATTGAATGGTAAATGATTAACACGATCGTATAATATTTTCAACACATTAAATCAAATTAACTGTTTTTGTCAGATCTAACTGGAAGTATGGACATTTTTGTGTTTGGAACAAACAGCTTGTAAAGTATTTTGATCTACCGGTCCCGGTAATCAAAACCCCAGACAGCTAAACAGCACAGTGGGGAATTGAACGTGAATACAATTTGTATTCAAAAGAAATTCGCAATATATTCCTTGTTGGCAACTTTACAAGCAAAAGATAAAAGGAAAGGTACAAAGGTCGTTTGAGATTACAAGGACATCAATTGTTCGTGTTTGTTAAAAATTAATTGATGATCAGCTCATCAAAAAAGCTATTCACAAAAATCAAGTAATTTTCCCTGTATTCAATATGGAGAAAGCAGGAAAGAACCGACAACAAAGACATCCTTAAGAAGAATTTCCTCACTTCAGTTTGGAAAATAAATTTTTTTTCTTCAAAGTAACAGAAATTTTTGTGTTAACTTGTAATTTAATTTTGCGACTTTTTCAAATGATGAAACTACTTTTGTAGTGACAAAAAAGACGTGTTAGAAGAAGACATCATCATGTCGGTATTTCCCAACTTCCTTGTTGGCATAAGTTGTTAAAAGTTGTTTGTCCCATCATCGCCTCATTTTATCATCATCATCAAAGAAATAAGAATATTTGCGTAGGATTTGAATCTCATTAATTAGCCTCGATTCTGTACATGAACTAGACCAGCAACGTAAAAAAATTAGGAAATACTTGACACGATGCTTCCGACAGATAGACTTGGTGAGAAAGAGACAAGTCGTGTATACCCAAATGTGTTGCTTTTCATAAACAAAATTTTCATAAAGGCGAATGGGACGAAGGCGTGTAATAAAACTACTTCTTGTAATAGTTTTGTCAAGTTGTCAAGTTTTTTCCCCTTTTTCCTCTTTCATTAGCTCATCCAAAATACTTTTCTTTTGCCACTAGTAGTCGCAAACGACGTAGTGTACTAAAGTGAAAGTATGGCGGAAAGCAAAACTTTTGCACAATCTTGGAAACAAAATAAGGAAAATTTATCTTTTCAGTTGTATGTGTGTTTGGAAGTTAGATGTACGCATTATCATAATAGTACAATAAAAATCTTTCAAATTTGAAATTACCAAATAAATTGTTCTTGTCATATCTACTATCTACTAGTTGACAGTAGTAGTGAGAACAATCACGTGAAATTTCATAACCAATTTAATATTTTCTTTGAAATTAAGTCAAGATGGAATTTCTACAGGACAATACAACAAAGTAGAGAGTAATATAGACCATATAACTTATATTGCATGCCAGTTTTTCAGTGTTGAACATTCCAGATGTTCAAACGTGTATTGAATTAAATAAAACTTTCTCCGTAGACTTTTACTAACAACATCGAGTTTTTAACGGTATTATTCAGAGAGATGCTTTTTCCATATATAATATCACTCGTAATTTGTAAACAGTATTCTAATTTTTTTTAATTCTGGAAGTACATTGCACAAAAATTTAATATATATCTAACTTTATGCTCCTTATATTGTTAAGTACGTTATTTGCTCACATTAAATACATAGCTGCACATATCGGATTTTTGTATTAAAATTATAAGTGTCGGTACGCGATATATGTATAAGGAAACAGATTTTGCATATAAATCACCAATATACAAACGGCTGTTAATACTGTAGTACTACAGATTAATGGTATTATATATGTAGTAAAATAGACACCGATATAATATAGACACATCACATGTATGTATGTACTTATTCTTTTTTTCATCTTTTTAGTAACCTTTAGTTCATTACATTAGTAGTTGGTGGTATACGTTAGTAATAATAACTAAAAGTAATAACATACTCTTTCATACCACTTTCTAGAAGGGTTCTCATATTACCCCTGCCGAAAAAATAATGTGATGCAAAATATGCGAAACTTGTGTAATGACTTTTTCTAGAAAACAGAGGATCATATTTTTAGTAGCTGACCTTAACATGACATGATAGGATATGCTGTCGTGATTTCAAACATGATACCATGCGGTGTAAAATTGTGTAAAAGTAATCAATACTATTTTCACATTGAGGACACATAAATTGGAAAACTGAATTACTGGTATGAAATCTGAAAATGACAAGTTCTATTTATCAAGTCTGGTATTTTCTTACATTTGTAATTTTTTTGGTGTGCACTTTTCATAGTTAAACCTACCTTGCCTCTCTCATTTCCGATGTGAAGCATTCTCTTTCAGAGTTCTAGTCACGACCGTGATGATTACTTCTTTGCTACTGCGATCTGAAAGCAGCGACACTATTTACAACCCAAGAAAAGCAAGATGAAAAAACGGAGATTACATTTCTCGCTATTTTTGTATTCAACATGATCTCTGTGCAACATTTCCTGAATAATAATAATGTAGTAGCTCAGTTCCCGTTGTTATTAATGAAAAGTTATGATTAGTAGACTGCACTTCAAGTCGTCTGTACATTCAAGTTATCATTTCATATCAGGTCAGAAAACAAAGTTGGTTGCGGATAGATGGGATGATCCCTTTGAGAAATTATTTCTTCCCTCATGTGATAGTAATAAGCTAACTCAAGTGTATAAATTTGATTTGGACAGAGACTCGTTAGAGGTACATGCATACATGACATCACAGTTCGGTGATGCTTAAAAAACCTGCCCGAATACGTTTCCAATGTTTCGTCAGTATACGTGCTTGCCTACACAGAAAACTGTTGAATTTCTCCCACAAATTACATTGTTCTATAAAAAACAGGATAAAGGCTTCTTTTCTTCTCTGCTGGCACAGGGATTAGCTATAGTAAAGACTGAATAATCTTTTAATGTTCTCTTTTGTCAGAGTTTCTTTTTAGCAAGTTTTCGTTCTGGTTTAAAATGCAGTCCGATGGAGCAAACGTGGAAGCCATTATTCGAATTACAGGGTTATTACCAAAACCGAATCATCTCTTATGTCCAAAAAACCAAAGTTTTTGCATATGCGTGCAAAGTTTTTCTACAATCATCCACATCTACTCGCAACTCGCAAAATGTAAAAAAATACCATCACATTAAATGAGATGCAAGACGTCATTACATTAGCACACTTTTTCAAGTCCTCAAGGAACCAGTAAACTAATAGATTCATAATCATAAACATTTCGGCAAAACTGTAATTTTGGTGAATAAGTACACAAAGTATAATATAGCAGAGCAGCAGGAACACTTTGCAATATAAAATCTTATCTATGTAATTACACAAAATTTGTGTATAGCCTATAGTGGAGCTAGCAGCAATGAACAAGAAGTTGGCAACCGATTTTTTAAAGCGAACAAAAAAGAAAGTGCATCATTTTAGGTAATTAAAGTATGTATAAGGAGAAGGATGCATTTCAACATAACATGATTCACAATGTAACTTTGAACCAAAAATTCACATACATTCCTACACATTAAACATGTAATTTGTATGTTAATCCCTCAAATATTGCGTGCTTTGTTCAGTTACATATTATACGATTTTGATAGACTACATACCAGTTTTATGTTACAGTCTTGTATTCCGTTTTGTTGATCAAACGTAATAACAGTTTTTCTACTATCCTTAACAATACCTGCGTTTTTTTTCTTAAGTAAATTCACTCAAACATCAAAATATTTGACACTAGTATATTATACAATACAATAAAAGCATTCCTAACAGTACATACAAATACAATAGTAATACCGAAAGGTAGACAGAGGAAATACAATTAAATAATTGTTACTCGTTAATAACGTCAAAATCACATTTTGTCCGGCTAAACACTCGGTCGGTAGCATTATTTTATACACTAAACACGTACGATGTTACCAGAAGGAAGAAAGAAATCAAGAACCAAATTCACTCCCTTTTCTTTCATGGCATCCGTCCGTCGTAGAGACGCTTTTCTAGTATCTACACCGCTGTTCCAATATACGACATGGGAAGAGAATTGGCGAGATCAACGTTGTTATTCCCATTTCTTCTTTGGAACTCTCTTTCAGCACCACCGCCACCGCCAGCAGCGTTAGAACTGTTGTTTCCGCTCTCGTTTGCACTTTCACTGTGGGAGAAAGTTTGCAGCTTTGTGCCATCGCTATCTTCAACTTTTGAAGCACTTTTGACTTTATCAGAGTCATCTATACATGCAGTCGCTGCTGCCCATTCCTTCTTCTCTTGTTCTTTCACATCCTCCTCATCAATTGTTACAGCAACTTCAGACGTGGTAGCTGGTTCCTCTTCTACTACCACGGGCACCTCTTCGTCTTGATCAGAGGAGGCGATATGCTCCAATGAAACTGAAATGATCATTTCAGTCTCATCTTTCGAAGTAGAACTGAAGCTACAGCCGGTACTATTTGGCATATTAGATGTGGTCGTGGCTGTAACGGTGGCACTGGACGTGTTACGATTCCCCCGATACGAGGCTGCCAAAGCGGCAGCAGCAGCGGAATTAGATCTGTACGAGGCCAAAGGTAAAATGGCCCCACAGCTCATGTTGCGTGCGTGGGATCTATTCCTGGCATAGTGATGATGGTGATGTTGCTGATACAAGTGGGGAGTTTGATACAAAGGCTCAAAGTATTGATAAAATCTTGAGGATGGACCAGCTCTCGGCTCCAGGCCATCAAATCCATGAGTATACGGATATCCAACAGGATTAGCGGAGCTGGAACACGTGGAGCTACGTCGGAGATATCTGGCTGCCCCAAGAGAGCTGCTTGTGCCCACTCCACCGCTGCTGCTACTATTAGGAACCGTTATGGAAAGACCGGAAACTGGATCCTTTTCCTCAAGATTAGCTATGGTCCCGGAGCTCCCACCTGCACTGGTGGGAAGGTTAGGATTGGATCTCCCCTTCTCTTGCCCCACCACTTGTGAGGCAGTCATGAGTAGTGTCATGTTGACAGTCTCATTTGAATGACTACGACTACGATCGCCGCCCACAATGTTGGAAGCCCTTCGGAGATAATGACGATTGGGCCTGGTGTATCCACCGCCAATTCCAGATGGTGAAATTGAGGTGGAGGGTCCATCCGGGGACTTTATTGTGGGCAATAATACGCCGTGGGCCGACACTGTAGATGCCCTATGCGGATTTTGAAGGAGAGGATGAGAAACGTGCTGGAAACTTTGCCTATCTTTTCCGGAATGAGTTCTACTTGGCGACATCATCGCTTCTTCCGGGTCTATCATATTGATTTTCTCAATCATTTCTCGTATCTCGGTTCGGAGTATAACCAAGAAACTTGCTTTCACAAAACCTATGATACAAAAGCCAAGGATAAACATAATTCCTGAGACGTGATCTATCCATTCGATAAGTTTTACTCCGCAGCCAACTCCGTAAACGTACAATCTCTTTTCAGCCACGATGGTGCTGTTGTCATTACTTGTACTCCCAACACTGCTGCTGTCAGCGTTGTCACTACTGTTCTCTTTGTTTGGGTGATCATTCTCATTCCACTGCTCATGTGGAGTGGAAGAAGAGGAGATAATGGTCGCATGTGGACTATTCACCTCTAAATACGAGGTGGATGAGGACGATACAGCAGATGATGATGACAACGGATGAAAATAGGGCTCTGCGAGACTCTTGGAATTCTTCTTTTTCGGCTCCTCTACTGTACCTTTCTCGTTAGTTGTAAAACGGAGAGTTTTAGAGATTCCGTGTGGATCTGATCTCAAGTGAGAAGACCCAAAGGAACTATATGCATTCATCTCTGCCGTTCTCTTTTGCCTTGGTAGTGGCCATGCTCCAAGCACCTTGATTGTCTCTACCACATTTTCACCAGTGGTACTTTTTCCCGTGCTATTTCTTCTATGGGATGATGCTGATAAAATGGAAGTTAACTTGGAAGAATGGAGTGGGGAAGAAGAAGTAGCGTCAAAGGAAGCAGTCATAACTTGTGGAAGCTTTCGCAATGCCAGAAGGCTTTCGTCGTCCTTTTCCCTTACTCTACTTTCGTGGCTCTTTGTTAGCTTCTCAATTTTGTTAGTTCCCATTTTGTACGTAATCTCAGCGGAAGTTGATTCCAACGGTGTACGCGGAGGAGAAGCTGTTGTTGATGGTTTTACATGTAAGGATGCTGCTGACGCTGTCCTTGTTGTTTTTCGATACATCCAAGCTGCTTCCAGTTTTTTAGCGTTTGGCGATGATGTCTTGTGTGCGCGAGCTCCCCTTTTCTCTTTTGTTGTTTTCCTTTGATCAAGCAAATCTTTTTTGTATGAATTGTGATGATTGAGTCCCTCGGGCTGCCCATGACAGACGAGATGCCTCTGGATCGGCGGAGCACTGCTAACTGCTGGCACTTGGGTCACCGACGACGACAACAGCAAAGCTCTCGTTTCTCTCCGTTCTCTCCTAACTCGAAAGGAAATGGACGGGAATAATTTGTTCGTCTTGTTATTATGCTTTTGTCGGCTATCGGGCATTTCTACTACTTTTGGAACTACAACTACCTCCTCCCTTTCCTGGGCTAGACCTACATGCTCCTTAATTCCGTACTTGGCCTCCATGGCCGAGGCGTTGTTACTATTCCTTCTACTGCTTTCACCAGAACTTCTTGTACTATTTTCTTGGGAATTCCCACTCGTGTCATTTCGTCTCTCTGAAGCTAAAGCGGAAGTGGTGTTTATAAGCGACTTGACATCAATTAGAGATGAGGGCTGCGATTTACGATGAAGCTCATGACGTACTTTATGGGCATGAATTGGCTCATACGTTTTAATATCACGTTTCTGAACTGGATAATCAGTAGGTGGGTGATTAGGCCCATGGGTTTGTATGTCACGATGATGGTCATCATGGTCAGGTACTACTGCTAGTGGCCCATATAACTGATGAAAATAATTCAGGTAGTATGGAATCTTAGTCGTATCCCTATTATAATTATTATTATCATCTCTTAAGTAGTCGGAGTAATACTCTATACTCCCTTCATCTTTGTCCACTTCCGCATCTCCATCTTCGTCGTCCATCACAGGAGGCTCCTCAACATCATCCAGCTCGTTACTGGCGCTGTGTATCCGTGGCTCATCATTTTTATGAGGCAAACTTATAACAGTCCTGCTGCGTCTCCCACTACCATGCCCCCCGCCACCGGCAAAGTTCCTGGGGTGGTGGTTGTAGTGTTCATCATTTGTGATGATTGAGGGCTCTGGAAAATGGTCACTGAATGGATGGTATTCTTCTTCAGGAGGATAATGAGAGAGATGATAAGTCTTATCGAGACTTGTACCGCTACTGCTGCTACTACTGACAGCGGCAGGGGCATAAAGAAGGGTACAGCAGGACTGTGGCAAAGATAAAATATCTTTCTCTACATCCACCGTAATATGCGATTTGGCAGAAAACGCAGCCTGTCTCGAAGGATGAGATTTGGGAAATTGCATAAAGTCAAAGGGGCCATCTACACCACAACAACGATCTTGCGACTGTATCTTGTTCCACGTCAGAGTGAATGCCTCATCTGTCGAATATTTCGCAATGAACTCCTTGCTCAGGTAAGGACGTAGGTTGAGTTTCACCTTTTCCAGATGGAATACCCAGTAGAGACCAACCCCAATATCGCCCAGAGTCAACAGGAGGATAAGAGTCCAATAAAGACTCAGAAGCTTGTGGGATAAGCGTTGCGCTCCGAGACAACCTATCGTCTGTACTACTCCGCATTGAAGGATCAAAGCTCCATAAGCGTAGAAGAATGTTGGATGGTAGAGTTCCACTCCCCTGTAAATTGAACAAAAACACCCAACATTTTCAATTATTCATTCCTTTAACATTCCATTACATTTATCCTGAATGGGGTTCTGATATGAGAATCATATCCTTTCAATGATGCATGTGCAATTTACTTTAATCATACAAGAAGTCACCACGCATCGTAATTGATCGACTGAAGAAAAGACTAAAGTGGCCTTTCCTTGTTCCTTGTGATATGATATGTACACATAAAATGACAATCAGAATGCCAAACGGCTACCATAAAATCATCTATGATGACCTATTCACCATTAACCAACCCATGCCATATGCGAATTTGACGGTATAAAATCATGACGTACTTTACTTTCACCGAATTTTGATATGAGAAAAGAGATGATGAATATAAAAATGTAAAAGTGCTCTAGAGAAAGGAATCTCAGCCTACATACATAGATCCTTACCTCTACTAGTCACAGCTATTATAATGTTTAAAGTAGGTAGAGAGACTAAGGAAGTTGTAGGAAAAGGAAGAGAAAAGGAAAGTCTTAAAAACACAACGCACTTCACCATCTCCTCTCTTGTCTGTTCCCTTTGTGATAGGCATATATAGAGGAACCGGAGACGACTACTAAATTAAGTACAGGAACGCAATTTACCTTGAGATATAGTAAAAAAATATGTAACAAACAGCAGCAGAGAAGAAATCGCTCGCTGTACTTCACTTACAGGATTGACGCTGACGTTAACGAGGCAGAACGACCTGACTCTCTCATCTCATCTATTTCCACATGCACTAGAGGCTACATCGCTACCAAGCAAAACTAATACTGTTTTACCACGTTAGACTGCCGCCTCTCTATCTCTTTCCCTGCTTTCTCCTTGCATCTCTATACTTTTGTCAAATGACCGAAAGCAATCTTCCTTAATGACGCAGCTCAACTAAGCGTATCTGTCTTTTCTACTTAACTTGTAAAAAGGAGAGATGGAGAATAAGAAAGACCACCTCTGTTGTATGGTCAGCCAGCTGTCATTAACCATGCTGACTGTTGCTCATTTCAAACCGTTTTCTCTACAATTGTGTAACACGCTATATACATATATTGTAGCATATTATTTAGAGTAATCATTCTCTGCACAGGAGATAAGAGGAACAACAACGATTACCTGACACATTACTTTCCCAACGTCATGTCTATCTCCCAATTTTACATCTACAGAGTACTTGGGCAGCATATGGAGCTCCCTTTTATAATATACTCTCCACCAACCTTATAACGGTAAAGTTACCTAGTGAGGTGACTATTATTTTTTTCCATATTATCTTTCCTCATCTGCTCCTTTTTTTCTCTCCCTCTCTTCATGACTCACCCAGAACAAATCAATTTTCTCCCGAAAAAAACTAAAAGTAGGACAGCCCAATCAGTTTTCTTAGCTTGTTTGTGCCTCTAGGAGCAGGAGGCAGATGATGGAGTATATTGATGGGCAATAGCGTTGTCAACCCAAGCGTGACTTTTCATCGACATTTATCAGCCACTCGGAGTGACTTCATCCTTTTTTGTGTTATTTGGATTTGAGCAAAAACGCAAGCACGGGTAGAGTGGTACAAAATTGATTTCACATTAAAACAACATTAATCCTTGACTATTTTTTCTACAATGTGTGCAAGTCTGGTTGGACTGAAAGGGAATAATAATAAGTAGCTATAATTTGTAGGAGTGACTAATAAAAGAGATTGGAGGAACCATGTTATTTAAGTACTTTCTCCTTGTGATGACGGCCCTCCTTTTATCTTGCACGTTCTGCCTACCTACATTGAATATATGCTACATAATATCCACTCGTGTAAAATGGACTATATACTTATAAGTAAAGTCAATGACAATGCATAATATGTCATACATGTAATCAGGGTGAAAAATTGAATGAAATGCCAACTCGTTTAAGTTCTGAAAAATAATCTTTTGACGTTCTTTTCTCTAGTTTTACATGGCCTTACTATCTAACACAAAAAAGAGTGGTGGTCGTTTGCAATGCATAATGCTGCGATTTCCATTTCCTTTAACGTAAGCAACTCGACTAAAGTATCTGTTTGAAAGTTGCAAATAATATATGTACCTTTGAACATGTCTCTTGCAAGTTTACCACTCGAGCATGTATATGTTTACACTTGCTCCGAGCAATTTATTATTATTATCATCTATTCACATCTCTACAAAAAATCTTGAAACCACTTCGTTTTCTTTTTCATCCAACCACCGAGCTTTCCTGGCAGGAAGAATAATAAAAAAAGTGAAAAAAGCAAGATATTCTATATGCGGGCTTAATCACACAACATTACTGCAGGCAATGCGCTGACTGACAACGGTGCACGAGGACGGTAAGTAAACGGGTGAGTGAAGTGAAACCAAAGAGCAATCTATCTTTTTGCTTTCATCTCGGGAGACAAGGCAAATTTCTTGTGCATTCTTTCTTCTCCTTTCTTGTATTCTTCGTGGGTTTTTTACAACAAACGAAGCTGATGAAAGGATAAAAGGAACGCCTTTGATATACTATGCTTGTTTGTCTGTCTCTCTGAACTGTTCACGAAGCAAAGTACAATTTCTCAGTATTATTCATATTATGAGAGTGTACATGAGGGACAGATTCTATTGATCTTTCATAATAATATTCTGTTCAAGAGACTTCTGACAACTGATTTTGCGTTTTCAAATTTAATGGGTACTTGGATGAATGCTTTAATTTTTCCGCAAGATCGGACCCTTGGTCTTTGCAATGGAAATCAGATTCTTCCAGGAAATTTGCTTCCGCCACTTTCTCAGGCAGACGCCAAGTATGGCTCGTCCTACAATCTCAAGTGATTCTTTTATCAAGACTTTGAGTTTGTTGGGTAGTACTTACTGAAAGATAAGTATCTGTGCCATTACGTTGTGATGTTTAAATGGGCGATAGTGATCTTCATCGTTGTTCTCTTTATGACATTCTTGTTGATTTGTTGAATATAAAATAAGCGCATCCAAGCGAGTTTACAGAGCGTGGAACGGGACCAAGCATTTTGTTCCTTTATTACAAACAACCTATATAGCGAAACGACTCAATGTGAAGAATCTCATGACAAACAAATTACGGTAACGGCAATGTCCAAACTAAAACTTCAGTTTTGAACTATTTTGATATTAATATTTAGTTCTCAAATCAATTTGTATAGATTTTCATCGTCGGGTATATAATGTCAAAAGATAAAGGAAATATTTCATATATCAAATTTCATACATAGACTACCTACGTTTGCCCGTTTGACCTATTCTGCGTATTTCTTTTATCAACATATTATTATTCGGCTTGTTTTCGTTGTGACAATATATAATTCTTGGAAGATTATGAAAGGTTTGACAAATCCGTGTACAAAGTACAGATGGACGTATGGATAGAATAGTTCGTGATGCCACTATATGTGCCCTGCTTACTTTGTTGTATATTCTCTTGGTGGTATACAAATCAATATTATACACCATTATTATCTACAAGCGTTATCTCTGGTCTTTGCTCGACCTATGGTTATCCTTCGCCTAACTTTTTTTATATTTACCTGATAAATGGAAAAGCTTCTCGGCTTTCCAAACTACTAACTTTATAGTCCCACCACTAAGACGCCTCAAGGACCATGGCTGTTTAAGCCTTCCTCGGAACACGGTAACACCACTTGACAATATACTGATTAAGGACTTTTCCTGCGAAAAACTGTCTACACAGGGACGAGATTATCATTACGAAACTAAACGGCTCTTGGAAAAATTTCTAATGCGTTCTCACTCCCACCAAATCCATTTCGATTTTCGGGTACTCTTGTTGTCTTGAATGGAGAGAGGGCAAAGAGAAAGAATCGCCTTATTGAGAAACTTCATATTTGTAAAGTAGGCAAGCTCGTAAGTAAAGTACTTGAAAGGGAATCTTGAGGACCACGAATCAAGAAGCGTCAGACAGACGATGTGAAGTTAGGTACAGATCCAGACAACTTTTAAACGAAACCGTATTGAATCGACAAGCAAAAAATATGCTAGGCTCCAGAAATACATTAGTTCTCTTGTATATGTACATATATATAGGTAGTATTGCAAAGAATAGAGAGTGTTTATGGGGTAATTTAAGATGAGGAAAAGG
>JAHZMV010003346.1:0-53947 GCA_027743765.1 Coecobrya sp. COE2
ACATACAGAATAGTGTAAGGAAACGAAGTAAACAGGCAAGGTACGTGCTTTTGTCAGATATCGCCCATCGCCTAATTCTTACCTTTCCGACAAAATATAATCCACACATACCCATTGTTTATCGATCAATTGGGAGATTATAAGAGGCTTACATTTTTTGGCGGATATCGCTCAGTCGAGCAATAACACACAGTCCTTCTTGCCTCTCTCTCGCCAAACCAACATGATCATAGTCATCATCATAACAATATTACTATTAGTAATCATCATTGTCATGTCTTCATCATCATCACATCGTGCACACCAGAATCTTCTGCTTTTTCTTTTAAAACTTGTTGTTCTTGTATTTGTGCATTAGGCATACTTATTATTACTTGTTCATATTATATGTATACTAATAACTGCTATATAAGTGCATAAAATATTACTTTGCTGTAGTTTATCATCATATTGGTTCGTGTGTGTCTGTCCGTTGTAGTAAATGTCCTGCATGTCTTCTTCTTGTGGAAATATCATGAATGATTATGTACGTAAATATGTACTCCACACGGTGGTGGTGTGAGTGGGATTGGTAATGGTTTCTGCCTGTCATGCAATAATTTACACTACTACATTTTTAACAATTTTTTTTAGAAGCAGCAAAAGTTAAGTTAGGTTCGCATCCTTGTAATATGCATCACCATTCCTCGTGGTGAGTTTTAATGATGTTTTAATAATGGTAGTCAAGTAGCCATATAGTTATTATGAACACATAAGAGCTGTCTTATTCTGCAACACTCTCTGCTAAAACAATGTCAGTGTATGCGTAAAAGTGTATAGAGAGGAGAAAACAATGGGGTGGGTATATGCTACTTTTTCAGAGTCCCATCCCATCTTCTACAAGTTATATGGCAAGATAGATATAATGTATGTACGTACTCATAATGTAAGTAGGTATTTCACGAGAGAGGGGCTGTCCACTCAAATTTTTAATAGTGGGACAATAATGTTTAAATAATGTTTCATGAGAGTTATCTTCAGTTTGGAATATTTTTAAAAGATATGCAGATTCATTTTTAATTTTTGATGGGGAGGAAAGAGTGACTGTCGCTCTCGGAACATTCCCTTTACTAAAATGATCAGATAAACTTGTGCAAGAATAGAATGCTCAACAATGCAAATGTCCATATGCTAGCCAACACGAATGTACATTCAACATTTTGTATAAGCTCATCTTATTTTCATGACGGTACTCATCTACCATTTACCAAACTAGGTATATAAAAAGAGTAGACCAGTCACTCAAGTAGTAGTAATACGTACAAACTTCACTCATCAAATTTCTTCTTATTTTACACAAACATTTTATGTATAGCCATGCTTATTATGAGTGTATGGTATTCGTGTAGTGGACGTCTGCGATAATTTTTTTTATCTTTTTAACCACACTTGCCAACAAACAGCAGAGTAGAATGATCTTGTATGCATGCATTTTTTACGTGTTGCCTGCTTGTTTGCTAAAAGGTGAAATCAAAACCAAAATTTTGCAAACAATTTTTGTACCTGTGTTTGTAGGTATAGAAATGCAATAATGAATAAGGCTTTTTGTGACCTGTGCCTGTAAGCGCAGATAACGGGAGCTCTATAATGAAAAATCATTATTGAAATGCTTATTAATTAAACTTGTAGACTATATTGTGATTGCTAATATAATATAAAGAATATTATGCAAAAAGAGAGAAATCGTATTGGGTGAACTTGTCCTAAAAAATTTAAAGACCTACTCGTCACGTCAGTGGCCAGCAGCATTTTAGCATTCAATTTACCCTACATATATTTTTATTAAAAATCATAATAGCAATTCTAGCAAACAAAGAAAAATGTTATCCTTGGGTTTACAAGTGGAAACTTACCCATAAAATTTAATTGCCATTCTTTGTAAATATTCATGACGGTTAGTTCCGTATTAGATATATGTTCCATGACACTACATTCCATGTTACATGCATTTCGTTTCTGTTTAGTCTGCATCACAGGAATTCTGTCCTAGTATATTCTAACAAATGAGATATTTACGATCAGCATATCTGTATGCAAAAAAAAATCAGCAAAATATTTAGTTCATGAAATTCAAATTGACCCTGAAGGACTCTCATATATGTTTCGTTCTGGTAGTAATGGCGTCGTTTTGGCGTTATGGAAAGTTATGTTGTGTACATCTCATTATTATGCATAAATATTTACAAGGTCATAGATATCATTATATTGGACGAACTAAGCAATGGATAAACAAGGATTCAAAATATAAGCCTAAAACTGCCCTCACATTTCCTTCTACCCACACAGAATATTTGTACACAGACATCATGTAGCGTCAGTAAAATGTAAACTTTTTCGCTATGGGTAACAATCAACAAAGCTCGAAAATAAGTCGCAGTCGGTTGGATTGTTACGGAAATGCCAAAATATGCATAAAGCGCAGTTGCATACGCTTAGTGTCTGTCTGCATCTTTCTTTTTCAGTACAAATATTTGTTGGTCTCATGATAGCTTTTATAAAATGCCCGTGTAAAAATGATAAAATAAATAGCATGTTTTCCAATACACACGCGCATGGCGAATGGAAAATTATGTACGAGTTTATTTTAAAGACGCCTAGACATCATGTTTATGTAACATGAAACCTTCTTCTTGTGGTTTATGACTTCACGTAAAAGTGACAAGCAGGTGCGCTCTGTTTTACTATTAGATATTATGCCAATGATATTAAATATGCAGCTGTACTTGTCACTTGTTTATTTTTTAACGGACATGCATAGGACATTTTAAAGCTGTGCCGTTTATTACATCACGGTTAAAAATAAAAATAATTACAAACGGCTATTTATAAAAAAATCATTAGGTTTACCTACTTGTCATTCATTTTTATTCTATTCAATTCCTATTACCTATTTCACCGTTTGCCACCATGCAGCATAATCTAACGGCATTGTTTGAATCAACTGTAAACTAAACATTGCATATTATTTTTTTCCGTTGGCAGTAAAGCAACAACGCTGCTAGATGTCTACCCACGACATTCACAGCGTAGAATAACTGCTGCATAAAGTGTTTCTCTCTGAAAAACACGACGCTCCCGCTACGCTGCGCTGCAGTGTACTACGCTGTTTTGTCAGAAGCTCACCACAGAACAGGAGCTAGTTTGTGTTTCCTGTTGTGCAGAAAATACTTTCCATTTTTTTCTCCCTCTAAACACGCAAATATCTGAATCGCTTGTCATTTTTTATGCAACCATAAAATTGTTATGTAAACATCACAATCTCGTGCTACCGCTACTCGTCTCCTACACTATTTAGTATTTTAGATGTTTCCCATTCCGGATATTGATCCATTTCCCTGTAACCTTCTCCATCCACTTCCCTCCTCCACCACCACCCAACTTACTTCCCTCCAGTTCTAGACACTCCAAAACAGTTACCATGTCAGAGTGTTTGTGACGAAAGGCATTTTTATATTTTTAGAAAGTTATACCAGCAATAAATAAATATTGAGCTCATATACTCACGGTGAAAAAATGGCTAGGCGCCTGATAATGCAATATAGAATGCAAGAATGTCGTAAAATGCAAAAATAAAAAAAATAATACACAATGGATTCATCTCACATTATTATTTTTTTTGCTGCTATGGGGCCATAAAGGATTAATCTCTATCAGGAAATAGGGCATGATGATAAAACAGTAAAAATACAAGCCGCACAAAAAAAATCATTCTCTTTCTGACGCTTGTTCTGTCTACTTTGTGTAGTGCAGATAGGTATCTAGGATAAAAGGAAGTTAAGGAAAGATTATGAATTACCATGAGCAAGTTACTAGTACTTTACTAGGAAGTTACTCAAGTGGCTGTGTGTAGGTTATCATTATATAATCGTTTTTAGGTTTGCAGTAGTACATTAGTCAATTTACTTTATAGACTTTCTATGTTCAATATCTGGTCACTATGATCGCCATTCATTACCAGAGTGACGCATTAATATGATAATTATTGTACTAAATTATCATGTATGCATTCTTATTGCATGGTAGCTACTGTAAATATGATTTTTTTTTAAAAAAATGTTTAAATAAATAATTAATGAAGTGCGAATAGCTAGAATGAATTGCATGCGTGAAAATGATATGATATAGTGTGTATTAAGAGTACATAGTTGTGTGTATTTTAATTTTTTTGCTGGGCAAATATTTTAATGAAGTGATTTAGATGCACTTTCATATCCTCTTTTTATAAACCTGTTATATGATAGTGACCAGCCAATATTAACATTTGCGATGTATCAATGTTTGCTTGTGTATTTAATGATGTCAATTCCGAGAAAGACGTAAATAAAGCGAGTGGATAGAAATTTTATCGCTCCAGAGTCAAGATTAATTGAAAATCTCTACTTGGTAGATTGCTTTCCTGGAAAGATGACAAATGTTGAAAATGACTAGAAAGGATTTTATATTTGACGTGGCCTGCGCCTCAGTAGAGATGAAGGGCAGTTGATGACGCCGATCTATCTCTACGTGAGACCATGATATAAAAAAGGATTCCACTGCACATGGCCTTCATCTTCAATCTTCTGGAAAGAAGGGAGAAACCTCTACACAGCACAATGGCCTGTTGTACTACACAAGGAAATGTAAAATGGAATAGCAGAGAGCACTACTCTTGACTTGACTACATTTTCTTGTGCAGATGGGCCGCCAGATAGTACACGTGCTTATAGGTATTTTAATATGTAATCAGATATTTGCAATTGTAGCAATATCAGATACAAATACGGCAATAATGCGGCATATCTCTCTCTCTGGAGCTTGCTACTTCTGCACTCTGTACTACGCAGGAAAATTTGGTCAAGGTCAATTTAAGGATTTTAATCGGAAAGGAGGAAAACCCGTCTTTCCTCTTGTGTTTACTATGTGGTGGTGGGTCATTAAGTATTTTTCATCGGAATAGGAACTAATGAAAGCGCATATTATTATTACGGCTTGTATACGTAACTCAAGAGCGCTGGCATTATTTGCGTGAAAGGATCCCATTTACAAAGTAGTTCTGGAACATCACGGCATTAATTTTCCTTCAGGTACTACACATACTATGCTGCTATTTAATGTTTTGTTTATTTACTGTTGGATCAACTAGAGAGGATCAAGTCAATGATAGAAAGAGGAGATGGGAAATGCAATGCTGGTTTTGTTGATAAAAAAATATGTGGGTTGAATAGTCAAAGAGTTGGTGGGAATTGGAAGGTAAATATGTGCGGAGAGGAGGCGAAAGGATCTTGTGGAAAGGATCATGAGGTGTGTGTGTATACACGTTGGTTAGTAGATGATTATTGATCATCGTATGGAATATTATTATGGGATATGCATGACAGCAGATTTGCTGGATGTTTAACGTACGTACAAACTATAAAATGAATATGAATGACCAAGCAAGCACATGCTCAGAAAAATCATCGTGATGACGATAATGAATAAAAGCTCTGCTTTAACAATTTTTATATGACTAACAAGCAACATAAGTGAGTTAAGTTGTATGTAATGTGTAGTACGTAAGTATGTTCTCCTATCGCTGTTGTGTATGAATAAGGAAGATTAGATAAGGTAAAAATGATGAGCTGTATATGAACTGCATACATGTCAAAATACACGTGCTTAATATATTTTTTCCACAAAATTCATATGATTCATGTAGTTTCATAACTCATAACATTGGAAAAGTATACAGAGAATCACTTGAATGAATGAATGTACGCTTTTTCTGAGTGAGTTGTGTTCTTTGTCATTTCACGTTCGAGTCAGGCAGTGATAATGGAGATGATGATATGATCCGATGACGATAGAGTTATTTAACAGTAATTCGTATTGATTCTGCTGTTTCGTAGTTTTACGTAAAATAGTGGATTAAAAAATATGCTCAATCTGTGGCTTTTTTATTAGCAGCGTGTGTTTATCCAGGGCATATGGAATTTGTTTTGCGGTTGATCCTGCTGCGAGATCAAATATTTATACAACATAGATTAGAAAATGCAAGAGGAGCAATTTGGAAATGACAAAATCAGCAAAAATACGTAAACAAACCAGTTGAACTTTAATGTCTCAAATGACATGGTTTCCTTGTAAATCATTACATACTTTACACATCAATCTTTTACATGTCAATCCGTTTTGTATAATCACCATCACTATTCATCGTGTATAAAATTCTAAGAAATCAATGATGAAAATGCATAAAAAAATATTATGGCTATGGAGAAAAAACTGGATTCTCCTGGCTGCAGAGTAAAAGGAGTAATTGTAAATGTTTGTGTACCTATGCGTGTGTGTTTTTCATGCATATTTAATACCCCATTCATACCGTGTAATTCGTTTAACTCGATGAACATAAGAACTCCAGTCTATTTAAAGCAGAATGACCGATGATGATCAATAATGAACGCTGACCTTTTCAATGGACAGTATACCTTCAATGAAAAACGCTTCCAGCAGAAGAGCTCTGCCGTCATTTTATTGTTCATGGTCCAATTCTCCCTCCCACGTTCATAAACCTCCAAATGCAAAACAAAACTTTTATGAGCAAACTTACATGCTTTGTGCTAAACCGAATTCTAAAAGCCGTTATCAATGCATCCAACATTTCTTCTTTATGTTTGCTATAAAAAATATTTTATGCTCCTGAAATGCAATGAAAACTGCTTTAAATGCTCATTGCAGTAAGGAGATAGGTAAATAATTAAATGTAAGCCAAGCAATGAAGCGACTAACAAGACCCGGCACTTCCCTTTTTAACCCATCAAACAACCCATTCAACATTTCGAAAATAAATAGTACGACGAAATCGACACAGTAGAGAAAAATGTATAGCTGTCCGTGTCACATTAACCATTCATTATTTATGCATCATGCATGCCATGTACATCATTCATGGCATGAGTCATAGTCATGCGTCGGGATATTATTTTGCCAAACAAAAAAACTGTATCCAATTCGGAATTTCAGTCTATAAAAAAGCTAACATCTTTTTTTTCTTTCTGAAAGCATTTCCATCAACTCCAGTAGTTGTTTATGTCGTTTTTCGCCATTTTTATCACCGAATGACTCATACGCAGTTAGTCTCGCTCGTTTCGTCTCCTGTTATATGTGTTTTTTATTTCCTGTTCCCATTTCTGCTCATTGCTGTTCATAATATGCTGGTACATATACCTGTAATACGGTAACATCAGGTAATTATATCATGGATGCTTTTAGATATTCATCGGTTCATTTCCCTTCACATTTCTAGTTGCCAGCAGCTTTTGCAAAAAAAGCAATACAAACCATGCTGCCGCATTATAACATGATGTAAAACGGCTATATATAGTGTAGGACTTAATTGAATGCTTTGCTTTTTACATTTGTCTCGCCCACGAATACTCTTCTTTTAGATTGTTATACAATTATGGCACATTAGTAAGATGTGCATATGCGTAGTGATAAAACATGAGGGTATATTAGAGCTATCAGAATATTGATTATTTTTAGGGTGACTAGCTAGCCATATTATATAGCATTATTAACTAGCTAGCTATCATGAGCCATGACGAGTTAATCATGCATGGTGCATGTATGTAGGTAATTGATTGTGTGTATCCTTTTTCTAGAGAACCAAAACGAAGCAGTAATCTGAACTGTACAAGCAAACGGTAATTCAAAATGTTCTTCTTAGGTACATCCAGCCAGAGAATGAGAGAGAAGTATCCAGAGAACTTTCTCCGCATTTCCCGTCTTCTAACAGAAAACCGGGGAAATATAGGCGATTTTGCTGCGGTGGCTTGCATTTTTCAGGAGCTGTTTGTTGTTCTTTTTTTAACATCCGGCATCTTCATCGCTTACTTGGTAATGGCATCATCGTTCTCGTCGTCTTGCCTGTGAATTGCTATATTATGCAAAGGTATTGGTTTGCTAGCATTTCTCTACTCTGCTACCGTTCTTTCTACCAGACTTACCGCCTTGTTTACTTTATAAAAAACGGAGAGACAGTCAGACGTGCGTAATTAGTACCTAAACTGATCCCGTCCCAATGGTCAACAAAGCAAATACCTAGACTGCATTGCAACAAGTCGAGAGTCTACTAAAGTCTTACTTTTTTGTTAAGTAACTAGCTGTTATTATGCACCCTTATCGCCATCCATTGTTAAAACAATAAATATGATGACGATAATCTACAATACTGACAAATGGTACATGGCATATGACGCTGTTGTAACAACTTGTTTGTTAGTTGTTGTGCTCAATAAATCACGTGAACGACTTTATTAGCAGAGAATTAGCATAGCCGATAATTTATATAGATAACATGACTGTTTATAATAAGAGTTGACTAACTACATATTATATTATGACTAATGCAAGCGTAAAATTATACATACCTGTGAATGATTCATCTGTCGACATTCACAATACATCAATACCTACTTTTTTATGATAATTGATAATGTGCCTATTTACTTGCTTTGGCAAGCACGTACGCACGCACGTAAAGAGTGAAGTTTTATTCTGTTAAGTAATTCATGCAGCGTTAAACAGTAAAAAGCTAAAAGTCTACTCGTAACAGTAATCAGATAGCAAGCAAACATTGTTGTAAATTGGATCAAGCACGTATAAAATAAATTAATTTTCTGATATGCAATATGTATTCGCTGTTACACAGAGACAACCATATTAACAATGTATCATGTACAAAGTAGAAATTAGTGATGACGACTTATTGAGATGGGTGCAGCAGCTTGTTTCTTGAAAAAATAGTTATATAAAATCAACAAGTGAAATCATCCACCGTCACAAGAAGCCAAACATATAAACATAAACAATGGAAATTTTTAACCGAAATTCATTTTTACCATCATTCGTATCATCATCATCCTTATCAAGTAATATGACCATTCTTGGACTTTTTTTATCTGCATGCACTTATGCCAAACTCGCTTTGCTGCGAAAAGCGGTGCTCCTGCCATGTACAGTTTGACATGGATGGATGTCTACTATCATTTATCATTTTAACAGCGTCACCGTCAATTTAATCAGTAATCCGAACCACGACGTGATGAACGGATATCAAATACGCGCGCATATTAATGGATCGCGTTGCGAGTTACGTTGTTGTTTAATGTAAAGAAAAAATGGACAGATTTGTACACATTTTTTTTCTTGCTCGGTGTACACTTACAAATACGTGTCGTGTACCATTTTTATTTAAAGCGGAAGAAGCTTGTTGCAATGCCATAAGAAAAGATGAGAAAAATATACGAACACATCTCCTCCTTGCTCTTGACCACATTCAATATAATTATAGCAACAACATTTTTAACGACATGTCTATTGTGAGAACGTGATCAGAACAAATGCCACACGTACGCTTTTTTCCAAGTATGTCGTACGTATGTACATTCATACTATATGTATGAATTTACGTACCTAAATGCGTCATATAGCAGCAGTATAGTCATCGTCATATTTTTAGTACGTTTTTCAAAGAAAATTCAAAGTGTTGCGTAAAAACACTTTAAAAATATCTTTTGCCAACATGAATGACGTTTCCACACGTACTTTTTTTACCTAAATTTCTGTACACACAGCGTCTATTAAAATGACACATTTAATAGAAAATACATACTAGCAAAAAAAAGTAATGTGTGTGTACAGCAAATGCACTTGGCAGGTATACTAGCAGACCCCGACCGACGAGATAATATGTGATCAGTGCTCTTTTCGTGATGACGATGATGATCATAATGATTTTATCAACAGCATTCCATCAAAAAAATTGTATGACGACGTATGCCTTAGAAGAGTGGAATTTTTGTACGCATTCTGCTAGCTATACGAATTCAAAATCCGTGTGGATTGATGACTTGGAGGAGAACAGTGGTTTGCATTAAGTGATTGTATATAACAGGATCGTAGCAGTTAAAAAAAGTACAAGTACAACAAAGAGACATGATACACCCGACCATGCAAAAGCTTTAACAGCATCTCATTCATAATCATAAATAAAATATCATTGCATTATTATTAATAAGCGTACATGCAAAGTGCTCACACATCTATTTTTAACAAGTGCACTTGCTCTATTCTCTTCTTCTGCTCTTGTGTAAAGGCAGGTGAATTTTTTTTTTTGCTCAAGTGAAGCAAATTGATTACGTCTTGTGTTTTCATACATGCTGCGCCAGAGTCACTTCATATCATATCCTCCCATCATTCTTACATATTATTATTATACCCCATCTCTTTTTTATTAATTAACCCTTCCATCATATTCCTTACAAAAAAGTCTCTCTACCCGTCCAACCACAAAAGCCCCCGTTGAAAATATATAATACCCTACCTAAAAACCAAACGTGATCATCATGATCTCAAAAAGTACAAAGTTCTTTCAAACTGCTTAGGTACATTATCATCAAACAAGGCATACCAAAATCCAAACATATTTGTCTACACAAGCATAATAATAGTAAAATAGCTTTTCCCATTCAGTCTCAGTCGACGACCAACCGACCGACAGCCGATCTCCTCCGACAGACTTACAACTTTGCATTATAGCCATAAATATTATTCCCTCTGTAGAAAAAAAAGCCAAAGCCATTCTCCTTTAAAAACTCTGCCTGTTGTTGTGCTGAGGCTGCTTTTTAGAGGACGACGGGACTCAGGACGAATCAAGGTACCTACCAGAGAGATCGAGAGAGCGGCCCCACCGCCACCACTTTTTGTTATTCCTGTCNGAGATCGGGAGAGCGGCCCCACCGCCACCACTTTTTGTTATTCCTGTCAATGTTTCGCTCGAAAACTTTCTCACACCATCAAACACACTCTCTGCTCTACTCTCAGACGAAAAAGATCTGTGTGATCTGTTAGTAAACCATACAGTATGCCTATCTATCTTATGGCATGTGTGTACGTGAGCCAGAGAACTCTGATCTGTGTTCTCCTTCATCTGAAAGCCTGCTGTGCGGCGGCTTTAAGGGGTGAACGATGAACCGTGTGTGCTTCTATAACGCCACCATCATCATCACAGCAGCGTTCAGTTCGTGTAAAAAATGACGCTTAAAAGCTCAGATGTATGTGTAGAGGTATGGCTTTATACGAGAATCTATGAACTTTTTCAGAGTACAAAGTTTGCTTTGCACTTTACCCACTACCACTACTACTGCAGTGGTTCTTCTGTGGTCAAAAGCGAGTATTCGTGTACAAAAAGCGGATGTATAGCGAAAAGAGTGACTATACTAGCAAACCACATTAGATAGAGAGATATTGCACATAAAAAAAGTATGTATGTAGTTGTTTTGTATGGCTTCGTGTATCAAAAGTTTTTGAAGCACTTTTTTTTATACTTCTCTCTGCTATCCATCCATCTTTCTCAGTTTGTGTGTATGAAAAGTTTTGTGTGTGTTTCTTAAATGAAACTTATCTCTATTTTAAAGCATGTTATATTATTGATGTAGAAACACGGGACAGAACAGAGACCTCATCATCATCATCGTCGTCGTCTCATGAATGTGTGAGGAGGACAACGACTAGAGGAGCATTACCACTCTCTGTGTGCTACTACCTACTACGCCGTTTCTTTTTTTAACCAGCAAATGTATAAGGGTTTAACATTATACCACTTCTACTGCACTGTATTATATACACATAACATACCTATTATATGTATATACAGTAGGAGACATGCACACTAAACACACACGAATAACCTGTAATTATTATGTATATCATTTTCTGAAGCTTGTCTTTTCCATCAGCATTGCATTACTACATATACATACATGAATACAACACTTTTGAGATGTATACCGAAAGAGAAGCTAAAACATATCAACTTCATAAGATAACAAATTATCTGTCCGTCTGTTTATGCAAAACATATATATTGAAAGTAAAACCTACCCCAAGTTAACCCTTTCTCAATTTCACCCCAATTTCCCCAAATTCTTAACCTCCTTCCACCACTTGGGTTTAACCCTAACTTCTTCATTAATTAACTCCACCTCAACTACTCAACCGCTACTTTTCTACACAACCATTTTTCTACGTCAGCAAAGAAACGCATACGTGTACGTTTCCACTCCACCACCACCACAAACCGTGTGTGTACCACCTTCATTTTTACATTTTTTTTACCCTTCTCCTCCTCTCCTCCTCCTCATCATACTTCTACACTAACTGCTCAAGAAACAAGCCAACAACATTACACTATACACACAGCAGTAATAATAACAGCATTATAATTCCTCCACTAAAAACTTATACCCAACCAACTACCTAAACTTTATATTATACTCTTCTTAACCCTTTCCAATGTAACCAGAGAGTCGTCAATACGCAAAGATACATCCTAATCATTACAATCATCCCATAAAAAAAATATTTTCTCTGTACACTCAACTTATTGTTGCAAGTGAATATAATAATGCAAGTGGGTTAGCAGCAGCTTAGCAATCACAGTCGTCATATTAATAAGTAATATTAATCAAATATCTTTCGAGTCTAAAAAAATCTGAGTGTCGTCGTGAATGTGTGTAACCCAAGTATAGTTTGTGTGGTTGGTATGTAGTGTGCAGTACTTTTTATTTTACAAATTTTTTTTTACACTACTGCCATCACAAATTATAATTACTTTAAATTTAAATCATTTCAATCAAATCAACCAAGTAACCAAGTTGTATATTGTAACGTGTATAAAGTGTGTATGTGGTTGTGTATAACAATTTTGATTGCTAAACACACGCCAATGTTGCTGAAATATTGTTCTTTGTAAAAAATATATATAATGATTAATGTTAATTGTTTTATAAGAAGTTGTTGGTGAATATATAATTATAAAAAAGAAATATAGTGCTGTTATATATTTTAACTATTGTGGTCAATGTGTACACTAACTACTGTACTTGGACTAGTAAAAGCTTGAACATGGATATTTATGACCACCAGCGTCGTTTTTCTTAATGTGAAATAGATTGTGTGACGAAAAAAATAAAAGAAGCGCTCCTTTTTCGTCGAGTTGGTGAAAATGGTTTGTTTTTTTAGGATATTTAATTATCTGATCATGTTTAATTATTGTACTGTTTAACTATTTTATGTAAATGTAACTAGAACAATTAATATGCGTGTGTGTGTGTGTTTTTAGGTAGATTTGGCGACAATTATATTTGCAAGGGCATTTATATTTGAGTCTGGTTGTCTGTAGGGATTGTTAAAAGTTAAATGGGGATTTAGTTGGGATAATTTTTGTGGTAGAGAGACAATAGGTGTACTTTATGGAGATAATAATAGTATGGGCTATAATATAATCACTCTCTCTCTCAGTGATTAATAGTATTTTAATTGGTAGTTAGTAAGGTAGTATGAAGAGGTTTACCGGAGATTTTGGTTTTAATGTGAGATTAAATTATAGAAGGAGGTAGATAGTTGGTAGTTGGTCATGTGGAAAATTAAGTGTGTATGTGCACCTGCACCTCTACCTGTTATTGTAGAGTGGAGAAGTATTATCGCGTGGATTGCGAGCGCGCCATAAGATAATGTTCTGGATAGGTTATCAGGCGAGATTACTCATTCACTCCGCTCCTTTCGGTGTTGCTCGGTCGGTTTGTCCAGCAGATTTTCATTAAATGTTAAATTAAAAATTGTGTACGTTATCATGTAGGTATATTTTATTAATTAAATGTATTATATTTAATTACTGTCTATTGATTTAGTTTCCTGTTCAGTAATTTTGGTGGTAGGATTGTACTGCCAGATTTTTACGTGGTGTAAATTCCTTTGGTGTTTTAGTTGGCTGTTAGACGACTGTAAAATTTGGTATTATGTTTGCCATTAGTAGAGTGAGTCTTAATTACTGTTAGCGGATCTGTGGCGACAGGAATAATAGAATAATGAGCTATTGAGGTTAAAGTAGACGAGCTTTAGGTAGATGTAGACAGCCACGCCGCCAATTTTCTTAGGATGTATAAAATTTAATGGAGTTGTCCGAGCATCTTGAATTGAGTTCCAAGAAAGTCTTATCAAATAGTTATTTTGGATTTTGAAACATATTTTACAAATGCTCACAGGCAAGGCTAGGTGTGACGCACAGAAAGAGTTAGTTGAAGGTTTAAGTAAGGATGCACATTAAATGCATATTTTAGTTAACGATGGGGCATTAGAATTGATTACATATAGCTAGTTGACGTTGACAGATGATATAATGAGTTTGTTTTATGGGATGCCATGCCGTATAAAGCATGCTGATTGGACGAGAGATTAATGTGACAATTATATATATCAGTTTATGTAACATTCCTGAGCTCTCGTCATCTTAAATTACGTGACAAGTTATTAATATCATGTCCAACTAATCATCAACCTTGATTTGCTTCCCCACAGATCTAACGATTTCGGAGGACTCTCCACCACTTGTTTTGACCGGGCGTCAGTTTATAAATATCAGATTAGTTCATAAAATCAATGATATTGGAATAAAAATACAATCCGCGAGAGAATTGACACTTTATAGTGCAGTGACAGTGAACTGTTTGGTATGGACCCTTACTATTCTGTGAGTGATGTAGGGAATTTCGGCGGAGGCGCCACAGGATTTGACGGACAGTTCGATGACACACATCAGATAAGCCAACACCACCACCATCATCATCAGCACCACCATCCACATCATCGCAGCCATGGAGCGCCACTGACTCCAAGTGGTTCCAGCCCCAGTATCTCTTCGTCCTCTCAGCTAACACCAAATCCTCACATGAAGGAAGATGACGGAGGAGAAGGATGTGACGACAACTCACGACATGGCGATAAAATAGTTGGTGGTAGTATTGGAAGCAGTAGTAACGGAAGTTGTTCTTCGGTTACGAAGCGTGATCAAATGGGGTTTCGCAACCTTCCCGGTTTGCCAAATCCTCATGTCAGCTCAGCCAAGCCCCACCGGCATCATCACAGGCATCATCGACTTCAAAGAGAGAGTTTAGTAGAAGACCGGGATGATGATGATGAACAGAATTCGCTAGTAACGTCGTCATCTTCGGCATTCTCTGTGACTTCGCCTCGTGACGCTACGTGGAGTGATAGAGAGGTTGAAATGGAGGACGGAGAAGACTCGGACAATTCTGACGAGTCAGAAGATACTGAGGAGGGAGAAAGCGAGGATCAGATGAATCGTTTTAAGCCAAACTCAACAGTGCACGGGAGTGCGAGGAGTATCAACTCCTCTCCTGGTCATAGTAATCAAGGTACGAGTCCTGTTGAAGATGTTAAACTTCAAAAGATGTATGATGGAAATGTGTATGTAAATCATAATGAAACTATGATCCTTTTTCCCAGCAGGTTCGCATTTCTTTCCGGAAGGTGCTGATGAACGTGATGCGGGATCGTTGCAATACTCGCATGACGACGGCATGACTGCAGCGATGGGATTTCTTCCAAGTCCAGTAGTCACTAGCAGTAGCCCCCGTCGTCATCGAGCCAATCGACAAAATAATCACAGTCCTATTTCACCTTCGCCTCCAATGGCCAGTCGTTGTTCTTCGGAGGAAACCTTTAATAATAAAAACTCACTTGGTGGAAGCTGGAATCATGGAGATTACGCACATCATCAAATGGTAAGCAGCATTATAATGGGTTATATGAATTTTATGAGCTACAAATGCTGACATTTTGTCATTATATCTATTTTACAGCAGGATTCAACTGCGGTCCTTAACATGAGGGAGTACTATGACCCCCGATCTCAAAATCTACCGGGTCATAGCCCTGTCTCAGCCGACGAATATGAAGGGAGTGAAGTTGACTACAGAAACAGCGAACACGGAAATCTCTCAGACTACGAGCATAATGCATATGACAACGCGGTGGATGAACAAAATGGGCACGAAGATCCTTCCAACTTCCGGTGCATGACTCCCGGTTCCAATCTTCCTCTGAGGGGATCCAGTGGGGTTCAACAGCCGCATGAAGATGACATGCTGGAAAATATCTCTTCCGATGCAATGATCATGATGCCAGATCCCATGGATAGCATGAACACACCGGAACATGATCTGAATGACGACACCGGACATTTCACCGCTGGTTTGGCCCGAGCTACGGGGGGAAACTCTGCTCAAAGCTTTACAAATAATGATAGTGTTCACAACGATACTGTCCCATCAGCTAATAATGAGTTTATGAACACCAACAATGAGCAAACGACGTCGGCGGCGGCCACGTCGGATGGGTTCTTTGCAAGCAGTATCGTCTCATTTCCCAGTGACATTGACCCTGAAGATGATCAATTACCGGTTAGAATGGGTCGAAGAAGAAGGTCCGCATACATTGAGGATAGCTGGCCGCCCATTACGAGTAAGTATCAAACAACATTATTTTGCAACAGATTGCAAGAATCTGGTTGACAAAATGGCAATTGTGCAAATCTACAAATTAGTAATTAGGTATAACGTAGTGAGAAGTTATAATTAATAGTTTAAATGACGAAATTTAGCTTCAGCGGGCTCGAAGATAATTGGATGACGAAGATGATTTTATATTTAGAGCTAAAAAGCGATTAAAATTAATGTAGAAATAGCCATCAGTTGCGTAAACGTCGGGAATTGTCTATTGTATTTATGCCACAATATGAGGAAATTACGTTTTAATAGGCTTTGAGATATTTGATGACCTTAAAAATGACCAAGACAATAATTAATGAGTTAATATTAGGGTATGAAGGAAACATTAAATTTTTACTTTGACTTAGACCTTTCTGATGTACAATTTGTAGTCAGGATTAGCAGTTTACTGCTTGATGAGTTATCGTTTGATAGTGACCAACTAGTAATTTTATTTTAGCTTTAGACTTTAATGCAATTTGCTAATCACTGATATTTTTCCAATGGTTTTAGGTGACGATGATTTGTCACAAGAGGCAACAATTGTGGCTATTCAGGACATAAAATCCAGTCCTGAGGATACAGAAGGGGGGATATCTACACCTCCTAACAGAAGTGGTTATGGGTGGGATGATAAAGGTACTCTGCAGGAGAATGGCGTTACAGAAAAGTTGCCCAAATTGGATGTCGGTGGTACAGAGTATGACATTGAAGGCGCTTGTCCGCTGACTGGTAAGAAATATTTGAAGTAAAACAAATAAGGAACAATCTCCGCTTATTCGTTTACAAATACTAATTTCTGTTTTCATTTTTAGATTCGAACAATCAAAAAACAGAATCGGCTTCTCAGATCTCCTCTGAATCTTCAGTGAATATTTTGCAAGACATAACTAATCCCGTCGGGGTTAGCAGCCATGTTACCTTTGCGAAGGAGTCAGGAATGGTGTCGCCCAGTATTGAATCATCACAGGAGGGAAATATCTCAAATCAGACGAATAAAAGATCTGCAGATTCAGAACTTCCAGATGGATTTTCTACGCCGAAGAAGCGGAAAACGGAGCATAAGCATCGCCATCACTCCAGTTCCAGCAGTAGATCTCATCATAAGTAAGTAGAATAATAGTAATCTTATCTGAAATTAGGCTTTTTACAAAAGTAATTTTCTAAATGGTTGTCAATGATTTGTTTCCCCCTCAGATCATCCTACACTGGCAGTAGCCATAAATCTTCAGAAAAGAGAAGCGGAAGTCATAGCAAGGGTGATCATACTCCTCGAAAGAGCAAAAGTGAGCGTCCCGTTAAAAAGTACCGGAGTAGCGACAAAAGAAAGTTTGACGTGGATGTGATGAACAGTCTTCTACCTGAGTACAATCCTTTCTCAATCTTTGGTGGAGTCAGAATAAGCGAGCTCTCGTCCGATGTTATATCTCAACTTCCATTCGCTAATGCGCTGAAAGAGATCACGTACAAAAATCTGATTAGGGTAGAGGTTCACCCTAACGGGGGAGCTTGGATCTTGCATGCTTATCAGCATGAGCTTAATAGGTTGTCTCAGGAGGACATGGATGCGTTTGCACATCAGTATCTCAAGGTAAGTTAATTACGCAAATATAATTGTGAAATTGTGATAAAATATGAAGGCTAATGAATAATTGTTATCTTCTTCTTCTTGCAGCTCGCCTTCAGTGAAAACGAAAAGGATGAGAAAGCTCACTTTGTGATTGGTATCGTTCACGATGGTGCCAAATACATGCCTGATCTGTTGGATTACATGGGAAACGAGCATCCAAACCTGACGGTAAAGGCGGGTGTACTAACAAACTCGTCAATAAATACAATGACTATGGAACAGTATAGAGAGCAGGTAATGATATAATATTACGAGTTATTATCGCAATAATTTGTACTAGAAATTGTTTTAATCGAATTTTCCTGGCTTTTGATAGGTTTATAACTAAGGACCTTATTAATTGCCGTTTGACCAGTGCAATGTGCATTATGTTGTTTAAGAAAGGATGCTAATAGTGCTTTTATTTGTCCTCAGGTATTCTGAAAGCCGTTCAATGTGGCCAGTCCTATTTCACAAATAGGATAACAAAGGACGTAGTAGCTTTTCATGCGGCAGATTTTAATGAGCTTGTTGAGAAGCTCCAGTTGGATCTCCATGAGCCACCTATTTCACAAGTAAGTGGATATAAGGGATTATATTATATGAATGTCAGTAGTAAATTGTATGAAATTAGTACTTGAGTTGAAAACTAATCTAATCTTGGTTTCTTTTTTAGTGTGTTCAATGGGTGGAAGAAGCCAAGTTGAATGTGCTCAGAAAGGATGGGATTCGCTATGCGAGGATGCAGTTGAATGACAATGACATTTATTTCTTGCCTAGAAATATTATTCACCAGTTTCGTACCGTGTCAGCCGTGACAAGCATTGGTATGTTATTTTATTCAAAAACCCTTAAAAATTAATGTACTCGGTACATCAGCGTCGGTTATGACAATTCTGTTTGTACTTTTACTTTTTAGCTTGGCACGTGCGACTGCGCATGTACACACCAAAATGCATGCCCGTACTTGATCCTCAGGTAAACACCACTGTAACCGAGCCCGCCAAGGTGGGAACGGAAACATCGTCGTCCCCAGAGAAGTACAAAGATAAATACAGTAAGGAACGTCCAGTGCTAACGAAACCTGGCTTAGACTACAGTAAAGATGCAAGAGCGGCATCATCATCATCATCAAGTGTCAAGAAAGAAAAGTCGTCATCGGATGTGAGCAGGAGTCACCACCATCATCATAGCAAAAGTAGTAGTAGCAGTGGCAGCAAACCCCACAAAAGCTCCAGCTCACATTCGGGAAGTAGCAGCTCCAAGCACAGATCCTCAAGCTCCAGTGGTCATGGACATCATTCTAGCAAGTCGAGCAAATCCCATCACCATCATCATTCATCAGATGATAAGCACCGGCACAAACATCGGGATCGTGATGAGCGGGAAGGTCATTCGTCGTCTTCGTCAAAGGTTGACCGTCATCATAGCCATCATCACCACAAATCATCTTCACAATCATCTACAATTACAGAGATTACGGATGGCGGCGAGGGTAATGACAGTGGTTTGGATGTAACATTGACATCAACAATGTCATCTCAGGAAAGTCAGAATTCAACAATTGGGGCAGTCGGAGAAGATATTGGAGTTGGCGAACAGACAGAAATTAACGGTGAATTACTGCTTCGAGGCAATGCCCAAGAGGATGATTCTGCTCAAATTGAGAAGAATGAGAACAAGGAAAATCTTGTGCAGAGGAAAGTATATATTGCGGATGACGAGGACGACTCGGAAAGTAAGGAGGAGGAAGTAGAATCGTTAGCGCAAGATGAGGAGCTTTTCACAAACAGTAGTCATACCAGTGCTGCGGTTGTTATGGGTGATGAAGAGATGAGCAAAACAGTGGAAATTGAAAGCCAGGCAGGCGATGAAGAAGAGAAAGGAGAAGATTCATCAAGCCAAAGTGTTTCAACCAATGTTAATGGTCATCGAAGTGAGGTGAAGGATGACCGGCATAACAGCTCATCTAGTAGCCTCAAGAGCTCCTCGTCTTCTGTTGTGAAAGATAAGCATCGCAGCAGCAGCGATAAAGATAGACATCGTGATAGAGACAGAAGCAAACACCACTCATCTTCTTCCTCGTCCAAGGACAAGGAGCACCGGAGTAGATCTGATAAGCATCGAAGCAGCGATGACAAGGAGCACAGGGATCGGGACAGGAAAGATCGAAAGGAGTCTAGTAGCAGGGATAAGGATCGTCACAAGGATCGACATCATGATCGCAGCAAGGAACATCGCTCAAAGGAATCCAGACATCATAATCACGACAAGGATCGCCATAGTAGTAAACACAGTAGTGCCAGTGGAAGTAGCGCGTCTGTTGACAAGTCCAAAGAGAAATCCAAAGATCAGCAACAAACAAGTACGGAAACTCACCAGAATCAAGTAGCCAAGGTTGTTGCCGAGGAAGATCCATCCAAGAAAAGCGATGGTGGTAATAATGGTGCTTCTATAAGCGGTGATTCTGGTAAGCCAGGCGTTTCCTCTCCTGCCAAAAGATTGCACGCGTGCGAAAATCACAAGTCAAACGAACAGGTAGTGGGTCAGCATCCTTCCATGGCTGGACCCAATGATATCATCTTGAAAAAGAATGGATCCAACATTATTCGTAAGATTGTACCTGCGTCAGGAACAGCAGACGTTCTATCGTCCATTCTAAGCCGCATGGACACGCTGAAAAAGTCGGATCAGCTATAAAAATGAAAAAAAGAGAAAAACTAAACTGCCATCAACTACAAACCTATTTAAGGTCATTTCGCACGTTTAAAGAAATAGTTGATAGTGTTTCATCAAAAAGAACAAAATTTAATTTTTAAATACCACAAAAAAGTGTATTATCTCTGTGTGTGTATAGCTGTAAAAAGAGAAGACAACGTCATCAAGTATTTATTGTGTATCAATTACCATTCTGTTCTGTCTTGTAGATTTTTTTGGTGAGTTACTTAAAAACAGCTTATTATCGATGGCACCAGCAACGTGTAGAATGATTTAACGGCAACAGCTTTTCCGTTTTCACTCCAAATAATCTTTGAATATCCGGCTAACGAAACCAAAAACAGAGAGATGAAGAACAAGAAACGCGACTGGAACAACGAGACGGTATCCATTACTTTTTAAGTCTTTATTTTGGAGATTTTTATATCCGTGTCGTCAGTGCAGTGGCGGTGAGATACTCCTTCAATTGGCAGTGTAGGAGTGCTTCTTGTGTGGCGGCGGCGATTACATAATTATGCTAGAATACTATATCAATTGACGAAAAAAATGTACAACATTATTTGACCATAGCTATTACAATAGTACGAAAGCAAAAAGGGGAAAAAATCTGTAATCATAGTTGGTAATCCCTTTTTTTCCTCGCAAGATTATTTTTTATTGTAGAAATGCTTTGTTGAAGACAGCTTTTTTGTAGATAAAATTGTATTTATTATATTAGTTATTACAACACTCTTTCTATTTGTACGGTACATAGATTTTTTTGATGTCGAAAAATATTGTTAACTTAATATATATATTCAAAAAACAAATTACTATTCTGTTACAAAACAATATATACTGTTAGTTGTACATAGTACGTAATACGAGCTATTTCTCTAAATATATCTAACTTAATCTCTTACTTTATTCTTATCAATGGTAATATATATTACATATATATTGAGTCATCCAATTGTTCTCATTAGGATGTAAAATGTGCAGTTTTAAATATTGTATCATACACTAATTGTTGTTAATATTAGCTAGCACTAATGAAAAAGATCCTCATATTAATTATATTACTACTACACAATACCATCATTACACTATTTGAGTATACATAAAAAAAATATAAACTGTATTGACAACATAATTGACAGAAAATATTAATTTATTTTCAAAGAGAAAAAAACCACAAGCAGCAACAACCAGAAACAAAACAAATGCTTCATTCGTCACTTTTAACATTTTTCAAAAAAAGCTTAACAATAATTACACTATAACTACACTACCTAACAATTACAAAAAATTATACTTACAATTATCATGTCTTATACAATCATTACATCTCTGTTTTGTTAGTATGTTTTGTCAACAAGTTAGTAGCACAAAATAAGCGTTTTTTCATCAAGTCAAATCATTTTGTTTAAAAAAATGTCCTTGTCGTTACGAAGATAAAAGTATAAGGAAAAAAACAATTACTTGTTGTAATAAATAAACCTAACGTAAACTAAATTGCGTATCTCGTATGTACAAAAGATTATTGTATAAAAAAAGTAATTATAAATATTAGCTCTATAGTTTTACTTTATAAAAATAACTATAATATATTATTATTATTATATACTTATACTATAATATTATAGTACACACAGACAAAACACACTCGTATGTTGTATGATTGTAATTAAAACTAATTTAGTTTTTAGTATTATATAGAAACTTATACATAAATATATGTAAACTAACTACCTATGTAATAAAAAATATCTTCAAAAAAGGATTTGGTTTTATTTGTTGTAGCTAAAACAATTGTCGAGTTTGGTATAAACTGTTGTAATACGCAGTTAGTTGGAAATTATTTCATTTTAGTCTCTTATAGAAGGATAATATATATGTAATGTAACATGCCAGTCAATTTTATTGATGATGCTCTATTTTTGACATTTTTAATTCGGAATGATATAAAAGGGTTGAAACTACTGAATGACGGTTTTTAAAAAGAAAAATATACGACGTTTTACTGAAAGAGAGAGGAACGAAAGTTTACTAATTATTATATAGACATAATAACTTGTAACCATTTATTATGTTGTCGCTATGAAATCAAAAATACTATGTATAAAAAGCGTTTTAATTATTGTTCTTATTATATATGATTATTAATGAATATTAATAAAAACAAACTTAAGAAATAAATAGTACTAAAAAAATGCAAACCAAATTAGTTTCGTTGGATTCTCACTTTTTGTAGTAAGACGAACAGAGAGACAGAGAGATGCTGAGAAGGTTTTTAGCATGTAAAAAATAATAATCAACCAACACACGGATACTTTATTATCATACATAATTATTATTATTATAATAGATCTAGAGACTATTTTCTGCTGCAGATTTCAGACAAAACTGTCAATTATTCTTCTTATTGATTATTATTACAACAACTACTACTACTACAACGGTTTATACTTAAAAATATATAAATTATTATATTAAGATTGTTATTATTTTGGCATCGTCGTCGTTAGTACATTTGTTAATGTAGATACATTACTACTACCTGTCCGTATCTAATTATTATTGTTCTTATATCATGTTGAATACCCGAAGAAAGTAGTACCGGTAAAATTTGTTTCCAGTATATTTCTCAAATAAGCTTTAATAATATACTGTTATTATTTATGCACACGAGGAAAAACAACAATTAAGTTGTAAGTGTCTTCAATCGCAATTTTTTCTCAATATATTCATTTTTTGTACTTCCTTACGCAAAAAGACGAGTTAAAGAAACCAAAAACTTAATGTAGTGTCATCAATTTTGATTTACTTAATCGTAATTTGTTCTGTGTTTGTTTGTTAATTGTTACTATTTTTAAATATGCAAAATATTTTTCAACAAATTTTCAACAAGATGAAGAGAATGAAAGAATTGAGCTAATTTAAATATAGAGAAAAAATTGTACCAGTACTCAGCCTACAAACTCTGCTTCTACTTTTGCTGCAACACTTTGCATTATGTATGATTATGATGATTATAGTTGTATACCTTATTATGTTTGTTGTATAAATGTGTCCACGTGACACACAAAAATGTCTTAAATATTCAATTTAAATACAATACGAAAATTTAAAAAAATTAATAAAAAAACCTTATCATGATATGATAAAATATATTTGGCTGGGAGCCGTGTTGAGTTTATAACATACAATGGATTAATGCATAACATACAACAAAGTAAGAACAAAGACAAGCGACTATATCATACCATTTTATATAGTTTAGAAATTGGGGCTACTTGCTGCATTATAATTCCCGTTTAGTAATATTAAGTGGTTTAAAGAAAGTTGTCAGCATATTAGTCATATTCAATTATTTTAAGGGATACAATTGACAATTGTGCATTATAGTTTTACAACCTTTCTGTTTGCCAACTCGTAAGGATAATGTTAAGTTACATGGTCAGATTTAATACATTCATTTTAAGCTATAAATTGATTGATTGATTGATTGAGCAGTTTGTTTTATGTTTATAATTATATAATTATTTTTATAGAATCGATTGCATTTGTTATTTAACAGGAAATGTATTTATCAAAAGAAGTGGACAGACTGGACCAGCTGCTCTTTGACCTGGATTTGGCTAGAAAGGACCTTCCGGATCCCTTAGCTTCAGTCAGCGCTGACTGCTTACAAAATCGGATGGAGGTAGTTTCGCAATTACGGAAGGAACTGGACGTGGAATTGGAAATGATCCGAACAATTGGTGCTTTAAAAAATGCGGTAATAAACAATTAGCTCAGAGTTTAATTATATAATGTAATCTACAACAAAGCATTCAAAAATCATTTTTGTTTTATTTTAAAGTACAATCTTAAGGACAATGATATCTTGGCTCTCAAAATTCACTCAGTGAAGGAAAACCAGAAAGCTCTGTCCAACGGCTTGCAAGCAAATTATGCAACTCTTACTACTGCAATTGGTGTAATTAGGGATGTTGAAAATTTCCATTCGACCCTATCTGAATTTACCACCCGGGGAATCGTGAGGATATTATTCAATATAACAATATATGTTACGTTATATTATTCGTCATGTGACATATTTCAATTTGGCATTTCAGGAAGCCTACAGTGGGCGCCCACTGCAAATCTCGGCAATCAGACGAGAATGGGACGCCAAAAAAATGATCCTTACTTCATTCAAACTTTTAATTGAGAAATATGCATACCTGTTTTCTGCTAGTGACATCACCAATTTAATGGGAAGACTTGAAAATATTAAGGATGCTTGGAATCTTTTGAAAGAAATGAAGAAAGAGTATGAGAAGGAATATCCAAAGGTATTTAATATTTTACAAACAAATTCATAATGTAATAGTTAAAAGGACTTAAAATATTTTCAAAATTGAATGGTTTTACAGATTCTATGCAAAGTATGCTATGAAGTCGACGTAAATTATGCGATAATCCCATGTGGACATATGTATTGCGCAACATGTATCCCGACATTGCAGGATTGTGGGATGTGCCGCGGTGAAATCCAGAGCACCCTGAAGCTACACTTTACTTAAGTCGGCGCCGACATTCATGATTTTTGTTCCTTACTTTTTGTTGCCATATTAATAATTGTATCGTATGAAATTCTATGTTTTTACTATCAAATTTTATTAAATATTGCACATATAACTATTAAGTAAAACTGTTCACCGTATATATCCATAAAAATAAATACTAACAAAAACTAATCTAGCTACTTGAATTTCCATCCTTTTCCCAGGGGGTATTCATATGATCCTTGATTGGAACAATTAGATTTTCCAGTTCCCCTGTTTCGGTTTGCTCTTCCACACTTACACCTGTCAATTCCTCTTCATCTAGCCAATCTGCGTGTTCATCATTAAGCCGAGAGCACCAAATAACCATTCGCTCTTGCTGACGTCGAGCAGCAATTCGTACTGGTCTATTATTATGTCGTGCCGTTAGAAACGGTGTGCTCACATCTACATTCAGCGCTGAATGGCCAAGATTACAAATTCGTTTATGCTGTTTCATGCTTTTAACCGAAGCGAAATACAATCCACATACGTTGCATGTTCTTGGCGGAATTAATTCTTTAACAGATGGACAACATAAATCAAACGGAATTTCTCCACTGGTAGGATTTCGGAAATGACTAGCATCCATTTGAAGGCGAATGGGCAGGGACGAAAAGTGATTTGTTTCTTCAGAGTTATCGGTCAATCTCATTGTCTTCTGGTCCACACAAAGTGGGGCAGGCAGAAAACGGGGAAGGAAGTTCCGATAAGTTCCCCTTCGCTCTGTGCAGCATTGTAGATCATCGCATTTAGTAATCTGTAATTTAACATAACATTTAATTTAGAACACTTCAAATTTGGAAACGCAGTTTATATAGTCAGCGCTGACTACTGTAAGTTCTACCTGTAAGAAATAATGACTCTCCCGAACATGGCGTCTCTTCCAGTCGGCACACATTGCACCTAGATCAGAAGTACTGCGTTCGCTAGCATCCGGCATAATATATCTCGCTTTTGTCTTAAAGCCATCGATAATAACGGAATCCCAAATTTCAGCCAACGTTTTTCCTGCGTGCTCAAAATTCCTTAGCTCGAGATCCTTGTCGAATGTTCGACCTTGTTCATCCAGATGACTACCGAAATGATTATGTTTTAATATGACTCCACATAATTCACGACTCAGTGGAGCCATTCGTCTTTCAACTCTATTATAAGCGCTTCTCCCTGGTGCATTAGTGGCAATAAATAGAGCGTCCAGGTCATGCTTCTTGAAAGTTTCTGTTGCCGCATTAATTACTTTTTCGTATCTGCAATTTCAATTAAAATCGGCGCCGATTAGTATGGAAACTTATATTTGTAATATACATGAACAAATATAAACCGTTAAAGTAAGACTCATTTTAATAACCTTGGATTTTCATCCGGACCTCCATCAACTACCAGAATAACTATTGGTTTAACTTCTCCGTTTGACAACCGTGTGAAAGAATAAAACTCTTCGTCAACAATCAACGTGTCGAAGTCTTTTCCATGGGATGAAGAAGTACTGCTGCAGTGCTTTCCGCTTCGAATGGCGATGTATGTCGGACCCGAATATGTTACAGCACGCCGATCTCCTATCTTATTTTCGTTAATTTGCATGAAGCCATATACCGATGGTATTAGTTTGTGACGTTCTCCAATAGCCCAGTCGTGGTCTGGAAGTTTGACACGATAATCCAAGTGCATCAACATAGGCGCCTGCTTATTAGCTGCAGTAATTCCTATTGGAACTCTTGCCTGGAAAATAATAACAATGAGCGCTCATTGAAAATAACAAATAAATAACGGCAACTAAAAATCCTTTTTGTACCTTGTCATCTTGGCTGATAAACAAAACTTGTTGAGGTCCAAGAATAGATGCAAGTTCTTCCAAGTAGTTGATTGTAGCAGTGCAAAATTTTGCATCAACGTGGCTTTTGTGTTGATCGTTTGTTGCGCGTTTAAGTCGAACTGGTACCGTCTTTACATGGCGTTTCCCTTGAATTGTGTTACTTTTACGCGGAAGTAAACGCAAATATGTCGCACTTCGGGAAATCTGGTGTGAAAAGAAAAATCCAACAACGCATTCAATAAATTGATACTTTGCAGTGAAAAAGAAAATAATAAGCTTGTTTTATTAGTTAACCTGGTAGCCTTCGACTTGAAGTTGTGAGCACAACTCATCTAGAGTTTTGATGGAACGGAGGGTCTCAGAACGGCGCCGTTCATCTGCTGGTGCGCCATGTGTCGCAATGTCAACAATAGCTTGCAATAATCCAGGTTGATCCACGTCAATGCTTGGACGTCCAACGTCATCCCTTCGTTTTAGTTTTGCAGCAATTTCCGGGTTTTCAGTGTAGAATTGCTTTTCCTTTTTACGTTTTCGACGATTTCGTTCACGACTACCCAGTAATTGTCGTAGTGCGTAGTTTTTATTCTTGAGAAGGATCCGTTTCTCCGCTAATTGCTTATAGTGATCTTTGGTTGCAAGACCACTGTCACGCTTATTAGTTAAGTGCACTATATCCTGATTTAAATCAAGAATTTCTTTTCTTAACCGCTCCTCAGCCGGTGTATTATAATTGCGTTTACTTTGAGTCAATTCCTCGCCGGCGCCGGCGATAGGCGGAGCAGTTTTTTCGGCAGCCGGTGGAGTTACGGTTTTCTCTTCGACAATTACGACCTCCGGGGGTGTCGTCTTTGGGATAGGTACCTTAAAAGGACAAAATTGAATAATTAATAATCAGTTGAACACGATTTTTGAATGATGTTATATATTAAAGTTGTAGAATGTGATTGAATGAATTATACCAGAAACTTGTTGAGCCTTCCAGGTAACCTGTCTCGTTTTTCTTTCAACTTCAGAATTTCTCCATGGACATTGGTGGGGTAGGTGGGATGCTTTTTGAGACTCTTCCAGAGGGAGGATGCTTCCAATATTATCTGACCTGGGGCAATTTTAGGGTTTGCTTCTTTATAACTTTTTAAAAAGTCGGTGTAAAGTAAACTATTTTGGTTCGCCATTTTAAATTAAAAAAGTTACAACTGACCAGTTCAGCCTCTTGAACAAGTTGTTGGAATTACTCCGATCGCAAGCAAACATGTCTATTAAATCAGCAGCGCTGCTGTATGATTGAACATGACATCCTCCCATCTTTTTTGGCGGTATTAGTTGGGGCTGGTTGATACGCACTAATGTGATGAACAAAGAACTTCAACCATACAGCAGTGTAGACGAAAGTGTTGGTTCATCTGAGCGTAACGTTACAAATTATGTAGGACCCTACCCTCCCACGTTACGTCAATGTTACGAGATTTGTAAACCCCTACCCTACCCCTTACAGCGTAACGTACTTTATGAATAGCCCCCCTCTGATAGTGATCAAAATTGTACACCAGGCTCTCTTATACATTTTTTTCATGATAATATATTGAACGCTGTATATACATGATAAACTGTGTGCACATCCATCCATAATGTTATTATCGTTTTCCAAACTGACAGGCAGGTGTTCACCAATCATTTCAAACACGAAAGGGACTTTTAAAAAATAATCAAGACGGATATTGTAACGCGCTCAGCTCAGATGAAATAAAAAAAATCACGTAATTTGTACTCTTGCTTCTGAGGGAGAAACATTACGGAGGAGACTTTTAGTTGCACACAAAAAGCAATAAAATGGACACACGAGTTTGGCTTGGGGCAAATTTCACGTACTCCAGCTGCAAAAGGCTGCCCCGTCATCCATTCAATAAAAGTAAACTACCACTATCATCTTTTGTTTATCTGTATCATCTGAAGTATCCATCTTGTGATTGAAGGCATAAAAGACAAGGAAATATAGAAAATGTTTGAAGCATTGAACAAAAAGTTGTACTTATGACATCTCGTATTCATATCACAGAGAATGACTTTTTTTACTCAATAGAAATTTTACTCATGCTGCTTATTTCACACAAACCGTTTCGTTAACTTATCTAATGACGGCTCTCTGTCGAGATGTTCTTCTTTTTTTCAGAAGGCATATATATGTGGCATGTGGCATATTAGGCAAGGAAATAGATAGGTATTCGTTGACCTGGAGCTATTTATGTGGAAAGACAAAATACTTTAATAGCGCAGTGGAGATTCGCTAAATAGGGGATTCAAACCTAAAAACAGGACAAGAGTAAAAAAAAATGGGCAAGTGAAAGAGAGAGAGAGAGAGAAAAGAGACGTCGTCAATCATCATTCCACACAAGTGGCAGTAAAATGCGTTCAATTGCGTATTTTATTATCGAGGCTACCATGACGTCTTTGTTTGTGGCTACGAGCGTTTTTTTTCTATGGAAAACAATAATGCTTGACAAGTGCTACACATGCCACTGCAAATGAGCTTATTTATTTATTATTAAGTAATGAAAGTTGCATGTATTGATTGATTGTCCGTCTGACTGTCTGTCCGTGACATAATTATATATTTTTGTTTCGATAAATGGCTATAAATGTGAAAATGCTTCTCAAATTGGAAGACATTTTTTCACAGAATGTGTATGATAAAATGGATCATTATTATTTTTCCATATCGTAAGGATTCCAGAGACTCAAAGTTTCAACTTGAAATAATGGAAACCGGCGCAACTTTTGTTATGGAGTGTGGAAATATTCATATTGAATGATTAATCAGACACATCAATGGATACATGATCAGATATATCTATTGCATACTTTGACACTATTTCCTTATATCCGTTTATCAACCTTTATAACTTTATATTATATGCACATATGTTTGAGTACATTATCATATCATTTAGTCCATTTTTTGATCGACCGTATATAAAAAAATTATCTTAAGTCTGAATCCATTTTACTTTTGATACATGCTTCAGTCAACTTACTGCTGCCAATCTTTACTTATTTCGCTACTTTTTTAGATATTGGATTGCCGGATTTAAATTTGATATAAATATGAGCAAAATGCCTATATATATCATTGAGTTCTCCGTATTATAAGGAAAACGAGCAAAGTCAACAATGGCTATAGGTATGTTAGCTATCATGGACGTGTCTTGACTGTTCGTTAAAAGTTAACTAAAGAAAATAAATGGCAATCCTTCATCTCTGGTCATGACTCAATTGTCACGGTTCCAACAAAAGGGTTTGCTCTGTTCTATGATTTGCATCTTTTCAAAACTAGGAAGAAACAAGTTTAACTTTTGCAAAATCAACTACCTTATAAATACATGTAGTTTATAGTGTTATTAACCGACAGACTTAATTAGGAATTAGGAAACAGTGAATCATTCCATTTGCATTTCTTAGTAATATTCTTTTAATGAGCTGAGCTCATAGGTACACTGAATCATGTCTTTCAATCACAAAAAGCGCGTTATGTCAAGTAGCTTATTCATCTTTGAAAAATGCGTGCCAACAACCGAAAATGAGCTATTTATCTGTTTATGTCTCATTAAACCATTGATAGCAACAAATGATATCTTCTGCTCTAAAATAGCACAAAAAAGTGCACGCACACGCTCACATCACAAAATAGATGATGCATTGTTCAATTCAACAAAGGCAATGGAACTTGGTACGCACTTGCTTATAAACTGACACAATGAATTTACATACCTACCTGCATATTGTTGGATTACAATAATATTTAATATTTCGACGTGCCATGATCTGAAATAAAAATTGTTTGAAAATTAAGTAAATGAGCAAAAAAAACAATGGGAACAAGAAATGGAAAAATATTATAAAGTTGATATACAAATCTGATTAAGTTACTATAAGCAACCATTGCCCTTGTTTATGATTAGTAGATTATTTTAATAAACTGGTACACACTGAAAATTAGAAAATTGAGTAACCTCTTCTAGAAACCTAATTAAGTTTATAGAATTCCTTCACTCAACACGTCCGCATAACCTCCCAAATCGATATCGACCGTCGGATTGTTTACCTGCATGGTTGATTAATTACCATGATTGCTACTTGCGTTTGAGCGAGCATAGACGCATACAATGTTGGTAAGAAGATGTAAAGTAAACACAACTAATTTACAATTTGATAATTACTTTGTTGTGTGTGCATATAAAGGAAAGGAGCCCTTTTGTTGTAAATGGTAACTGTTAGTAAGCCCGCATAGTTTTCATTCTTATCATCACCATCGTCGTCGTCGGCACTGTGAAGCTTGTACTTACGTACGTTCCATAAGCTGAAAGAAACTATAATTAATTGACAGACGCAAGGCCATCAACAAGCAATTCATAAGAGACTCAGGAATAAAAGTGACCAATAGGGATGATCAGTGTTAATTTAAATAAGAACCGTCATAAAAATGTACACTTGGACTGTTTGTTTGTGAAGCCCTTTGCTAACCAGTACAACATGAGATGATATAAAAATTGGAGAAGTCATTTGCAGCGTCTTTGAGGTGGCATTCCTTTTTATTTCTAAGATTCTTGTTTACCTACGATCACATAAGCTATTGCCACTACTATTATTATTACACCCTGAAGAAGAAAAAGAGATGCAATTAGTAGATTGACTTGTGAGTATAAGATTGATTTCGTTCAATGCTCACGTTTTTTATAGATTCGGCTTTTAGAATTGCAGTGCTGGCGCCTCATTTGCATTCTCATTCCATATACACTATATCTGCCATACTAAGAGCTGCGGGAAAATTAATGAGTTGTGTGCTGTGATATTCTGATCTGTTTCATAATCATCATTACCATCATCTTTATTAAGCACAATACAAGTTTGCATTTGAAAATCGTACATAATTATACCAAATGTCGTGGGATATAGTTTTGAGCCAATCAAAACAGGAGCAGTTAAATGAGAAGATGCGCTATTTTTTCTTGCCTGAGTACTTACAGGCGACACATTATTGGAGCAAATATAATAAATTCCAGTCCTCTGGTGGTGAGTGATCATTTGCACGATCAAGTATCGGATCAAATTGCACAATGAACTATATAATCACTTGAAGTATCTCTACGCAAAACAAACAAACAGTAAATTGCAAGTAGATAAAATGTGTGTAGGGGAAGGGTGAGAATGAAAGTCACGAAAAGCCAACTGGTGTCAATTTTTGGGATTTCATTTTTTTATTTAAGTTGTAGATGAACAAGTTTGGTTAAAACGATTTTCTGGGTCTTAAATAAAAAGTAACTTGACATCGACATTCATTCATGCTCTCTTAAAAAATTATGTATGTACTTATGTACATATACCTACGACAATGCAATTCTTTTGATCTTCCTGTACATTTGCGTAATGTTTGATTAAAAAAAATCCTACTAGTTCTGGTTCCAATAAGAGAAAAACGTGTAAAAAGCATATAATTCTAATTTAACAAAGCAACTTGACTTTTGGAACAGGGTGCAGGGAGATGAGATGTGTGAGTTGATGAGGAAGAATATTATATTTTGTTGGGGTGGGAGCGTACCACTAATAAGCAGAAATGTATACAAACATGGGTAAAGCGATACCTAACACCAGATCAAGATTTTTGATAAGCATCTAACACCACATCGGCAAGATCATCAATCCGCAGGAGATAAACATCAATCAAGCAAAGCAAGAGGAGCGGATGTTGGAAGCTGAGCAAAGAAGATTATGAGATACCACATGATGCACATGTAAATATAATGCAACAATAAAATGCACAATGTTTAATTTATCAGTTAATATTTTTCATGAAATAGATGGCTACATGAAGACTGGAAAGGCAGGTAGGGCTTCAAGTATCCCAGGCACCGGCGACCAGATTCAATATTGATTGTTTGTGTGACGCTTTTCAGCATGTTTACAAAGACCATTAAACATTTATGTGGATACATAATATCAGTATGTTGTACAATAGGAGCAGGTATATATGCAACTTTTTTTCAATTTAGCCTTCTCTGCTGTGATCCTTTTCTCTTATCAGGATCAGGACTGAAAAAAGTCATGGCCACACCTTCACTGTATAATTTATTGCATTTAAACCCGACCGTATGCGGAATTATTGTGTCTCTCAGCCGAAAAACATGATGTTCAAGTCGGGCTAGTCGGTGATAGTGAATCCCATTCCCTTCAGTTATATTTACTAAATATTCGATTACCAAAGTAGAATTTTGAATGAATTTATGTAATAATAGTTTATGTAAACAAAAAATAAAAAAGTATCAATGGCATTCAATAGCGTTATACGGAATTTGAGTGAGGATGGCAATGTTTGTACACTACAACATACGGTAATAAAAGTTTTTTATGTCACCGATCTGAATATATCTTTGAATTATTTATTACAACCACTTGCACTTGTGTCGCCTTGATAGAAATGTATATTCAGCGGTTTGCAAAATAATCTTGAAACCTTGCCATTTATTTAATGAACCAATTGATGATATCATTTTCTATACGTGTTTGATAAACTACTATACTTGGGATAAGATGAGAAAGAGATGTCAAAATTAAGGACTGGCCATGATTGTATTTACCCTATTTTACTTTCATATTCAGATTAAGCGTGAAACTTATAACTTTATGTTGTCATCGGTTAGGTGCTTTAGTTAAGGAACATTTTACTGATTTATGTGCGTAGTCTGCTGCCAAATCTAGCATTAGCAGTTTGAACTAAATGGTTTGCTTCCTTGTGCAAAATAAAGATACACCAGAATTTATTTAATTCAGTTCGTCCATTCAAAATTCAAATTTGAAAGGTGGAAAAAATTACCGTACAATTTAGTCGTTTTTCAAATAAGCCGACAATAATTTTGCCACTTGCCACACTTACTGTTATCATAATGTGCCATGATACATCACCAATCCCATTGTTTTCTGATGTACTTTTTATCTACAAACCCGATTTTTAATGGTGGTTTATTAACACAGCTACCAATAACTTTTCTTCTCGATAATCGATGAGAATTCTCTTAAAATTGTTTGTGATAAATGGCCGATATATAATTTACTATCTGGCATGCTACATAAAATACATACACGGCTAAATCAGGTTACGCACACAATCTTACTATGCAATTATTTTGTAAATAAACAGAGCACTGCTTACAGTACCTATTGTTACCAAATTAGCAAGCTCTCTGAAAATAGTTTGTCCATGTTTGGAAAGCTTATTAGATGAAAAAGTTGGGAATTACTTTCCATCATATAGCCGCACTGCATTACCAGCATCGTCATCATAGAAAGGCATCAATTTATGCATCAACCCTCAAAATTTATCAAAAAATGTTTGCACAATTTTTTTACCTACAACATGTTCTTGTGATTATTTCATCATAGCCGTAAACGTATGGTACTATATATATACATGCTGTCAATAATGCCAATTGTACGAATGATTTATCAATAAATTATGCAGCAAAGTTTAAAAGTTACATATTGGATCAGTAACTCAATTGGCAATGCAAAGATAGTTGCTGTCCCATAAGTCTGTTGAGTGAAAGTTGCGTAAGAGTTATCTTGAACTATATATGCCACCTTTAAGTATATTGTGCATGACTAACTCTGTTCGTTTCGAATAAAAAATAAAGTTAATCGGAAGTTTGCACCAACTTTAACATTGTAATATTACTTGAGATACAAATTTTCATGGCAATTAAAAAGTAGATTTGGATGGCTGCATCTTATCATGCATAAAGCTGACATGAACAAAAAGTAATTGTTTTACAATCCAATTGGATTAAAGCTTGTTAGAACATTGGGTACGTCTTATGCAAGCTATCTGACTGACCGCTGGAACTAATTAGCATTTTGTCGTTTGTGGGTACGGTACATGTCAAGTTCGAAGATAACATGTGTTAACACACATTGTATTTTGCTAGTGGCAAAGTTCATTTTGAAGAGACGACAGTTGTTATATAATCCACAACAAAGCGTAATATTTTGTATTGCGGTGGTGATGCAAGTGTATTAGTAATCTGCTCTGCAATGTCTACTAGCAAACGTAATAAATATAGCAACAATGTGGCATGGTAATCTAAAAGAGTTCACCATCGTCTTGAAAAGTTTATGAGATTAGCGGTTAAGAAAATCTGCGAGACAAGTTACATATTTGGCCTACTTTTTGCCCAAATCATTTCAAATTCACTACAACACAATCAGTTGAACCTTCAATAAGAACAAAAAAAATAATGCTAATAATAATAATAGTAATAACAATAATAATAAAAAACGCACACACACAATTGCATTGCCATGCTGCATTTCTCTGTTCGATTCGATATGATATGATCACGAAGGCATATTTTGTTGACGCATCATCAAAAACTATAAAGAAGAATAAAAATAAATGAAAGATATGTTTTTATCAGATGATTAAATCTGGAGCTTATATTTTCCTTTACGATTTCAATATATTGCTTCATGCTGACAATATCGTTACGTAAGATCAGAGAAAGTTGCCTTAGTTCAAATCAACGACAGAAACAGCACATCCCCCTTCTCTTTTTACATTTTGTCCAATATATTTAACAAACTGTAGCACATATAAACATACGATACATAACTAGGTATTTATGACAGGGTAAAAAGACAGATGGACAAATAATTATTATGAAATATAGATTCATTCAGATATCTTTACACAGTTATACGCAATTCATAAAGGTAAGCCAATATTTCATAGATTACTAGAGACCACTTGCTACTATTGCATATTACAGTGATATATACGCAATAATTATCAGACTTTGAATTCTCTGTCGTATTGCTTATATTCAAAAATATTACGCATTACAATACAACCTGAAAAAAGCCACATTGTTTGAAAGTAGTCATATATTTTTCAAAATTGCAATTTTCAAATGTCTTCATAATTATTTTTTGTAATAAAACTCCAAGCATATTATTATTAAGAGATTTAGTGGTTGTTGTTGTGTTACTGGGATCCAACTTTTGTGCCAATATATAATTCATAAAATTCAACAAGTTTGCTTCCGCTCCTTAAAGAAATATAATATGTATGTATGTATAACCATAATATGCATGCTCATTACCGCTGCTTTATTTTTTATTGCGAAATATTTTAAAGCGGTCAGAAACTCGTGACAGTTCCTATTACATTATTATGGGAGTAGTAGTGACAATGAACGGTTACAAAAGAGAACAAAAGGAATATAATTATTTTAGAAAAACAGTCCTAAATGATCATAAATTACCCTGTTGGAGGTCTCCAGCACAGCAACCAAGAATCTTTCAATGCTTCTTTGAAAATAAACGAGGTAAGTAGAATGGATTGTTTTACTTTTGCATCAAGTTGACTATAGACGCTAGCCAGAAACAAGTTATAATTATTACCGTTATTGTTGTTCCTTTACAACAACGGAACCCCCAGTAAAAATAAAATGTTAATAGCAGCAGTGTACCTACTTACATGTAACTTGGCATTTATTTTTATTTACCATATTTCTTTGCCATTCAACAACGGCAATAAACTACACACATAAACAATACACAGATACTTACCTAATAATAATAATGATAATAATAATACGTATAATCACATTAGGAGATTCTGTTGAACTGTCACTTTGAAAAAAAAAATCAATTTCCAAGGACCCCTACCGAATTATAGCATCCATTCAGTTTTTAAAATGAGAACAGTTTTCAAAGGTAGGCACACTTTGAGCATACTTACTGCAGTGCAGTGGCCAAAACAATAAATTTAAAAACCAATAATGTCATACTGATATGGCTGTATAGCCGATGAAATATTCACCCTTGTGGTTGATGAGACAGTGCCACCCATGATGAGGTTGATCTCATATTATTATTGTTGTTATAGCCATTCAGATTTTCACACTTGGGCTAAATGAATGGCTAATAGTGAATGCCTTGCAAATTGAGCACTGAGGCAAGGATTTAAAATGCTCAATTCATTTCATACCTTTTGTTTGAAGAGAAAGGGCTGAGGGCAAGACGCTAATTATTCACACATCATAAGACTATTTTACACTTTATAATAATTATTTTCGTTGGTTGGGAACAGTTTTCTGTTTGGTTGTCAGGCCATAATGTATCTCAATTGACTACTGGTATAATATGTATGAACGCATGCGTCTTTGTTCCTTTGATCTTGTCCGCATTCTCTCTGCATATTTTAAAATGCGTGCTGTGTTCACTGTCAATTCGACAATTATTATTCCGAAATATGATACAGGCATAAAGTTCCATTCTCCCAAATTGCGCCTAGATTCACTTCTCATACATATTTCATCATTTTTGCCACCACCATCTCCCCACCATATAGTGCAGACAAAACAGAGAGAAAGAGGTGAACTTATACTGTTCAAGCTAACTTGATTAATTATTGGTTGACTTTGCAGGACTCCCTTTTACGCCATTTCTTTCATCATTTTGCCAGAAGGTCTTTAATGTCAAAAAAATTATGTATTATGGCTTACATTGGTGGAACAGCATGGAATGTTCAATAGGTATTATTACAAAGTATTATCATTACACAGCCATTATACTTGTACGCTATTTGTAGTGAAAATGACGATGATACGATGTATGATGAGTTGTGCGCTCGTGTTGCATATTATCATGACGATCAGATCCTCCTCGTCCAACGTACCTTTAGTCCGAGGAAGGAAACAGTACATTAGTTCATTTAAAAGCAGAATTGGCTTTTATAAACATACCTTACCGTTTGGATTTGACTTACCTCTGCCTGTGAGGTAGATAGATCCTTTCTAGTGTACGCTGCGGTTGCTGTTGCACCGGTGATGATAGTGTAAAACAACAGCATTTACCATCGCCAGAGTCGTCCTCAGTCATCATCATCGCATTACTACAAAAAAACTGTTTCTATTCAGTCAGTCCAAGTCTGCGAACGAGTTGCGTGTGTGGGATGCATGGGTTACATTTACATCGATCTGCAGTGTGGAAGAAGGGTTACATTATCCACGTGCCAAACTAATTGCTTTTCTTCCTCAATTATTCATTATTAAAAGACGTCATATTTATCCTTTCCACATAAAGCATATCACCCTTTCTTTTTACCTAAACTTACACTCACACGTATGAAATGGTTGAAATCTCTTTTTATCTCTTGAAGAAAAGGAGTCTATATTTCAAATTGTGCAGAGATCTGGCTTGTCACTATTCAAAATTAGTGATTCATTTTGTTCAAAGAAACTCTGTCCAACAATGGACGGAGTGAGTATTTTTATTTTGGTAAAGCCAACAAGAGACAAGATTGCTTTTATTGGCTCATATACAGCCTCCTGGCATTTGTTTCAAACTTATCTAAATATGCCTACTTCAGTAAATCCATTTGTTTTCATGATGCAAAATGTATTGACCTCATCGGTGCCACCATAAAAACTGACGAATACGACATGAAGATATATGAATACTTTCAAAGAGAACAGGTACGCTTCTTGCTATTGAATTTTTCTTATGTCACCTTGCTTTCAGTTTTTTCTGTGCTGTATTTATTATAGCGAAATATTATTGGTAAGTTAGTTTGCATTAGTGAGTGATACGGTAATAAATGAGCGCAAAGTAACGGTACGATGAAATGATATGTTTGTTATTTGCTGCATGTGGAGTTTATCCATGTAATGTTATTACTTTGAATGACCCAGAGCACCCGGTAGGGAATCATCACGTAATAAAAATATTCTCGTAAACTTTAATGGATCACGATACTTCAGCTTCCTTCACTGTGAGCAAGCAAACTGAGATAAAAAATATTGCGGTTCCTCATGCGAATGCTTCAAACAAAAAAATTATCTCTTTTACTCCGTTTTTTTCTTTCATTCCGTTTTCCTTTTACCGAATCAACTAACATGAGAACGGCAGCCGTAGTGTGTGCGTGGTAAAAGCAATGGAATGATATCGGAAAATTGGATCCAAAAAACACTTCCAGCAAATTGAATGGTACAATTTTACGATGAAATCTTGCGATATCAAAGATACTCTGCTGTAAATGATAGATGGCCGGAATATCTTTTCCTTCCTACAAAGTTCCCCTTTCTTTTATTCGCCTTGCTTTGTTTTCTCTCTTTTCCATGAGATGAGAAAATCACTCGCTAAGGACCGTTGTGACCTGGAAGAAATGTTCTCTTGAAGCACAGTAGAATCTCTAGACAATCTTAAAAGAATCAATTTAATTTATAATTTAAGAGAATTTCACAGAAAAAAACCCGAATGATGAATGAACTTATCTCAAACATTCTGTCCATCCATTTCTTTGGAAAACATTCCTTTTTTATCAAAATGGCCACAGAGAGATGTTAGTCAACAGATGCAATTCAGTTCATCTGAAAGGAAAATCTACAGCGTGCTTTCATATTACGATGGTAGATCTATTAATCATTACAGTCAACGTTTTGTATGCCGATGCTCCTGTCGACGAGGACGATGATCATGTTGATAGAAGATCAAACAAGAACCCGTCACTTCAATAGCCATGAGTCAACTAACCCAAATAATATGTTATGATTATGTATATTATGTTCACATAAAACGTGCCCCTGTGTAAATTCCAAGCTATATTATTTCTCATGACTTCAAAGCAGAAAGGCAACCGTCATATATAAATGCATATGTCATATAAAAAGAAGCAATCCAAAAATATGGTAGCATTGTGGAACATACAATAATAACAATAACGATAATGAGTGTTTTCCCTCTCTATCGGACACACGGGTTTCACGGTTCATTTTGTAGATCAACTTGGATTACCGCTCCATGACAGTCATAATTTACTACCAGCTATTCTAATTGTGTGACTCATCTTCTGACAACCATGCTATATCTGTCCTGTCGTCAATTGTTGCCGAGGCAGAAAATAGTTTTTTTGTGCGTTGTGCGTACAGTGGTGATAAAGCACACAAGTCAATTCTGTTACCTCTTTACTTTCAGTGTCTTCCCTTTCATCTCTGCTCACTACTCACCAGGCAAGCTCACCTTCACATTCTATAAAGCTGATGATGATAATGAGGGATCACCGCACGGTTTTTCTGATGACTACTTACCCCCTTTCATTTGGCAACGTAAAATGTTCGCAGTCACTATGATAATATTATGATGATGAATGGATTATCTCTTTACAAGCGGAGGAGATCCAAAAGCTACCCACACAGGTGCCGAATCAAAAGATGAATAATGCCACCATTATCATTTATCAACTACTTCCTACTGTATGTCGTGTTGCATATAAATATGGCGTATTAAATATTTAATGTTGCATGGATGATGGATATAAGATGATGTGTGTCTGCCTCTCTGCGAACTCAAGTGAGGGAGAAAGGTTGACGAGAGAACGGAATCATTCTTTTTTGACGTTTATTATTACAAAACCTACAAACTAGTTTAATACGTAGGACAGTTGATTAGGAATAATAGGTGTTTGATGGGAGAAAGAAAAATAGAATGGACAATATCTAGTCAAGTTTTTACAGAGCATATTTTATATTTTTCTGTTTTCAAGACAGATGCTGTTGCAATTGGTGATATGATGGAAACTAGAAAATACTAATTAAATAGACTGCATTATAAAGGTATAAATGGTACATACGACTGCATCCGGCATTTTCAACAAAAGAAGTGGAATATCCATCAATAATCATATTTTTTTGTCTTTATGGTGGTAAACCACATGATGTCGTTGTCTGTTGCCTCCACCACCACCGCATTTTACAACCAATACTGGCTTTTAGGCTGATGAATGAGAAAAATATAACAGTTTAAACGGTAATAATAATATTATTATTATCATTCTTATATGGAATTTTAGTGGTTGGAAGGTGCACTTCTCTAGTATCTTATACGTTTTTATTGAGATATGAAACGGTAAAAATGTCTCCCTGTCAAACGAAAAGAAAAACTTTACAGTCTGCATCAGTGGAACCACCACTTATTAATTTTGAGACAGGTAAAAAGTATGCATGCAATGCACCATGGGCACAGATATATATATATATGATATGACACATAATATTGTGTAGTGATTCTAGTAGTGATATTAATCTGATGTAGAAAGGTGTTCAGAAATGTGCACTCTGTAAACTAGTTGTTGCAATAAATAGTGCAAACACAATGATTTACAATGAAAGTGATGGTGTAACACAAAATTTGACCTCAAATTTCTCGCCGCAAAATAACATCTATTTTTGACTTTACTGTTAACAATCAATAAAAATTCTAAACTGAAACTTTAAGGAAGTTGTTTTTATTCTGGATTTGCAGTAAGCATCAGAGAGTGTTTGTAGGTACAAATGTAAACATTTCATTTAATACAACTTTGCGTTTTAAACGATCATTGTTTGAGATATTGTTATTGGGAACAGTTTTTTTTAAACATTTGACCATGGTCAAATGATGTACTTGTGCCAAGTACAGAGTTGATGTCGTCGTTACCATGTATCATTGTAACATTTGATTTTGGCAATCATTTTTTCTAGCTCAGCAATAAAATACGATAACTTTTGCTATCCGTTTCATTTTTATTGGATTTTGAAGAGTACCTACCTGTATCAGCAAAAATTTTGCTAAGGGCATTGCCAGCACATTTAGTACTACATATTTTTATAGGTATAAAAACGAAAGCCATAAGGTATGATCTTTATTGTGTTGCAATATTTTTAGAGAATGGACAAATAAATGCCCTAGTGTCTGTCCATGGGACAATTATAATTCAATTGCTTTACTAGATATATTTATAAATGCATATTACTTTTCCCTATATAATAACAAGTAATAAACCACACATAAAGACTCACACACAACGTTTCGCTAAAAAATTATTTAACAAAAATTTCGTTAACATTTTTCTTATCAATTTTATGGGTCGAAGGTCTTGTAACTTGAGTTTAGTTATACATTTTAGATGAAAGTGATACAATCTCTATATAAAAAAATTATCACATTATTAAAAAATTGGTCTAGGGCCACAAAAAAAAGTTGAAGTTTTAGGGATTTCATAATTGACAAAATAAATCAGCTCGTAAAGCTAAATTGTTTTTGAAGAGAGAGCAAATATATACGCTAAGGATTTTTTATTACTTTGCATGCATGTTTTTCTTTCTAACTGGACAGCTAGGAGGCATGTAACAGTCATTGTTTGTTATCGTTTGCACTTCTTCAGGTTTTAATGGACTGATATTTATTGCCTTAATTCATTCTCAAGTGTTGCGCTGTTTTAATAGGTACGCCAGAGTGATATTTATACTGCAAGCGCACATAAACAATGTTTGCATTTTATACGATGATGATGATGATGATATGATATGAGTGTGTATACGTAGGTGCGCTAAAGGTACAATATAAATTATTTGCCTACGTGTGCAGTACATCTTCCAAAATGTCTACGTTACTTTAGCGGATTATCACCACGATCGTAGAAACGAGAAGTGATGGTCTGAGAGATGATGATGGAACAAAGTAGAAGAAACAAAGACGCCGTGCGGCTCAAGGATCATAAGATCTTAAAAGACAAGTATATGTACCGAGCATATATATTTAATCTGGTCGCAGAGTGCGTAAAGACGAAGCATATTATATCTGAAGAGGTAAAGCCTCGTCGTCGTCGGAGAGAGATGAGATGAGAAAGGTGCGAGACAAATGATTAATAGCATTTTTTCAACTTTGTTTTGATGGCAAGTAAGGTTTAATTCCCAGCTGGAGATTTCAAGTAGTGCAACATTAATAATATTATAGCGTACTGTGTGACCACTGACTACTGTACTGATCTTATGCTTTTTTAATAAATAAATACGTTATACATATGTACGTACCGAGCATCTTTTTTTACCTGTTGTAGCCAATATAATATTGTTGCGATAATAAATTATGTGTAAGAAGGCAGCCGATTTTTACTGATTTAAAGTGGGTATACAATATTTATATATGCGTTGTTGTGGTTGTTGTTGCTGGTTCCTCAACTCATTCATGACGAACCATGCCGTTTGTTACGATTCCTTCCTAAGGAATATAGGAAGATTGCAAAAGGCTGAAATGTGTGATCACACGACGTGGTTTTTATATCATATTTTTGAGTTGTTAATGGTTTCACTCCAACCTACTTGTTTTTATTTATTAGGGTTGCTAAAGTCAATAGGAAAATATTATTACTCTCTCCAACGCCATACCTTACCAGTTAGTTCCACCTCGTCTACTACATTGCATACGTTTTATAAGTGTTAGCGTTCGGCATTTGTTTAAAATCCGACTCCATTACTACACCATGACATTTTCATATGACCAGATGACCTTACTGTTTCAATCTTGAAGTGACAGGAAGTACAAGAAGTGAACTAATCAAGGTTATCATCCAATGGACACATTTTATATAGGTATTTTGATTTTAAGAAAACTGCCGGTGATATACAAATGACGAGAGAAGCTAGTATCATTCCATTGACCTATTACTGTTGATATAAAAAAAACAGGACAAAATGATTTAATACAAATTTCTAGTCTTTGTTCATTTTTTATGGATAGGTATCTATGCATTTCCATCAGACTTGATATATATAACTATTTTGACCATCGTACGAAATAGAAAATAAGCTTCCTGTCTTGTTCTTTCGACGATATATTGGATTATATAAATCTATCCATTTATACTATACGACTGAACAAAGCATATTATTAACAGAGCAAGAAAATCTGGAAGTAAATTGGCTGTATGCAAGTGCGTTGCTTTTAAGAAAACAAATTATTTGCTCGTGTAAAAAGGGTATAAAACAACAATAAATAATGGCAGGGATGCGGATGATTGAATGTTACCATGTGTCTGTCATTTCTTCCGCTACTGCGTTTTGTTCTCTGTGCAATTAATCTTCATCTCTTCTACTTTTTTTTGTTCTTTCAATTATACACCTCATCTTCTTTAACTGCTTCCTTAAATCCTGATCCGGCAACACTCTTTGGTTTTTTTACGCAACATCACACCAACTTTTTCATGCATTTTAGTGTCCGAAACAGGGATAAAAAACGGATTCAAAGGTGATAATTGATTCTATACCATACACACTGATTACACACGTTTTTGAAAGGTTCATTACAAAATCCTCCTCTCATCGCCAATGTTTGAGTTTAACGCCTCCTGCAGGAAATTACAAGGGGCAAACCCGAAATGTAATGTTATTTTCAAAGTTATGCAACAAGTTAATTACAGAGAGAAATGTACAGTTGCATACAGGCGGAATCTTTCTTTTTTATAAAAGAAGATAGTTTCAGAGTGATTCTCTGTTGTTTTGCGCCGCTGCTGAAGACGACAAAGACGACGGTGATCATGATGGAGGCATTAAAATGAAAAACCTGATTGTAAGAAGACGGAATTCATAAATTCATATTTTAAGTAAGTCGGGGACTGGATTCGATGAATCAGACACAATAAATGTTTTGTTCCATGAGAAACAAACATAACTTACCTTTGTGAAGAATAAATAAAAATGTACCTTAATGACTATTCAAAAATTTCTTTGGTTTATTTATTTTAACCATTGTTATATCAGTAGCAGATTTCATGCTCATGAAATGAAAGTACTTTTATCAAAAATGCATCCTGCAACGTGGGATACCTAATTCGCGAGGTAGCGATTTTGATTTTTTTCTCTGTAGGAAAGGGTAAAAGGCCTCATTGGCATGCTTTCAGTAGAAAGTTGTGCGTGTGGTGAGCTGTTGCTCACATTGCCCCAAATCCGCTTGAATGATGCAACAATGCAATAAAAAGACTCTTTTATTTGCTCTTGAACAGTCATTTTTTACTAACAGCTTGCAAATAACTACATACCTAAATGTATTGCTGATAGTGACTGACTTGGAGTTACCCTATGTCGGGATACTTGCTTTAGAAAAGGTTCATCTTAAACAATGATCTAGACAGAACCGTCTGTCTGACGGTAATCTGAATTTTTTTTAACAATCAGTTCGTTCTTTTCCTCGTCGAATGGCATAAATTACTTCTTTTGTTGTGTCCCACAAATACTTCAGTTACAGTCATCGATGTACCATTATCTCTGTTTGTATTCATTGCTTCCATTATTATTGTTAGAAATGTAGCAAGCAAGCCAAAAGCCTGAGGTTTGCATGCACAATTTCATCCAGGTATCTTGTACTTTTCGTTATATTTTATAATATGCTCTAGAGAGAGAGAGAGAAGAACAGGACACTGTACCGATAACAATATTATATGCTAATATAATATCGGCTACCACAACTACTGTCACTGTTCTTTTCGCAGTAGACAGATCTGTCATGTACTCCTACTGAAATACTAGTGCCTTCAATGTCCAGATGAAAGATATGGAGAATAGTGAATGTCGAGCGTGTTGTTATACTTTGTTGAAGATCATTCTTCCAAAGAAATATAAATGTGTATAAGATGGCTAATAAATATTTCAATTGTGTTCATCATCTCTGCTGATGGAGAGTGTGTATGACTGGTTCAATCGGTATTCCATTTTGCTTACGCCACTCAATAGAAGCTATCAACCACCAAAATGGTATCATTTGTTTGAGTGCCTTTTCTACTCTTGAAGAGGATGATGTGAGTTTTAGATTCTGATTACGTGTGTATGATTATCAGCAGTTCTCTTGTATATAGATACAATTCTGCGACTCATAATGAGACACCACAGGTAGCAGACTGAGGATCACCAGAGCTAACTAACCATAACGACGACGGTTTTAAGGTATCAAAATGTGGATTAGGTGTATGTACATGAGTTTCAGGTGTAATAAATATGTAATAAAAATCATCGTATCGTTACGGAACTCGCATGAAAAGTTTGAGCGAGTAACATACTACAGTACATGTTACAATATACCTGGGTATCATCATAAGACTCACTTTTCTGGCAAGCTTCCTGCACCTTTTTTTGAGAGCGATGATAGAGAAGAGATGTAATGGAATTGGACACAATTTTTGGAAGCAACCCACGCTGTTGTACCACATATCGCCACAGTAGCTAGAGTCATTCTTATCTCTAGTTCATTTGCATTAAAAATATTATAATCCAAATCCGCATCCGTGTCTCACTCTCATCATCAAAAGTTACTTGCGTACTTGTAGACACCAACACTTCAATAATAACTAGAAGAAAACAAGAAGGCCAGTAGTAGCATCATTATCCTCATAATATTGTCATGTTTTATCGTTACGGCGCAAAGGATATAACGGATCAGTAGCACATCAAAGCGTGGAATGTATTATGCATAACAACATTATAGGCCAGAATGCCGAGACGACGGTTATTTTACCCATACGCATGTAACGTGACGATTGTCATAAAAGTGGTTGAGTGCAAGGTATGATATACTCTTGTAACCTTGAGATGTGCCAGAATGCCCCATGTAAAAATTATTCATTGCAATTACAGTTCTCTTTGACTATTTCTGGTTACTATTTCGCAGGTGAGAATGCGCAGTGCTTGATAGTGTCATGTAATACGTAAAACTTTCAACTTTAAACACATATTCATTACTTATTCTCATAAATAGGAAGTATATTCTTTTTATTTCCCCATCACCTTCACCATACCTTGTCGGTTTTTTAGCTTAATATTTTTCTTGGTCGTTTTCATTACTGCAGTTTCTTTGCCGTGTTCTAATTACTTAATACATAATTTTTCCACTTTTTTCTAATGTCATAATACCAAAAAAAAATTCACGCTGTCTTTCTACTATATATAATGCTTTTTTTATAAACCTAACAATACTCTCATCGTATCTCATCCGAAACTAGTGTGCGGTTTCCAACTAATAGTTGCAACTAACAAAACAACTATATACTTAACTATTTTTATGCGTTGCCTTCTCGAAAAACTTTCAGAGAGCTTTTTATTCCTGAAGGACAAATGGAACCCTTGAATTGCGACGCTGCAACCATGAAGTTGCATGTAGTAAATATTTTTTACAGCGTAAAATAATACTAATTTGTATTTATGCCCCTTTTGCGGTTTTTCTATGGGACGACGTGTTGTCTAATTAAGATTATGGGTTACAGTTACGATGATGCAGCTGCGTAGGACTAACAAAGGAGGAAAATACAAAGCATATATAATAAACTCTGTACTATAATCATCCCAGATAATGCACGTTAAACACGGGATGCTGGTAATACGAACGGACGCTCCGTTTGCTAGTTACTACCTATTTACTCCTTGTAATAACCGTAATAAACTGATACACAACTTTTTTATGTGCAATTTGGAAATACACGATTCCTCCTCCTCACATTGTGATCACTAGAAGGAGTTTGACATTGCTAAATTAAACCTATTTAAGTCAATGTCAGATTGCATATGGACATGGTTCGCAGACTAATAATTCAGAAGAAAATAGAAAAAAATCATTGGAAGGAGAACTGATCAGTTAAATTTATTGAAATTCCAAAGTCCTGATATAGATGATTATTATTTTACATAATATATGGTAACAATGCAATCCAGTTGTTCTGTTGTGGTGAATGTTTTTATGTTGTATATTTTTTATGCAGAGAGACTACTAGATCATTAATATGAACAGAATCAGTGATGAAGGTGAGGATGAGTCGCGGTCAGGACATGGATCATGCTCTGTGATTAAAACAGACGAAGGAGGAGATACGTCTTTACATAGAGACAATTGTGGTATGGAGATTTAGGATAGATCATAAATTTTTTGATTAGGTATAAATTGATTTAAATGTTTTATCTGTCAAATGTAATAAATGATACTTGCAGTGGAATTGAGAGAGCGAGAGAGAAGGGCGCCTGTTATAATATGCAGTACATATCAAGTTCAAAATTTCAAAAACTGTTTTTACTTTTCGGCTATTTATCCTAAACAGATTAGATACGCGTCGTGTAGCACCAGTCCCTAAGCTGAAGATTACATTATTTTTTCATTTGCTTTGTTTTATTTTGTCTTAGACAATGCACGGTGGCGAATGATGAATATCCTCTTCGATACAGAATTATGTAATAATGATACGCTCAGTTTACACCCCGAATATGTATAACGTATGTACATTTTCAAGATTCATAAAATTGATAGCATATATAGTAAAAATTTAGAGCATGGATCACACCTTTTTTCCCAATTTAGGATACAACCAGATAAGAAATCATCTATTTCATCCAATTTTCTTTTTTCAAACCTCTGATATGCCCATTTTTCGAGGTGTTGCAATGTTGTTATTATTATTTTTGCCTTTGGAAGCACTTCATATTATAGAGTTGCATGCATCATCTCCACAAAAACATTGCTGAATATCATGTTGTGTGGCTACTGAAACAGTGACTTGGTTCTAACAATAAATACAATGCAGCTAAAATAACACTAACGCTTCTTGCTAGAGATAAACTATTTAGTAGGCCTTTTTCCTTAGCACAATTTTAACGGGGACAAGTAAAAGTAATACTCATGTAATGCATGTAGCTATGTAATAATAATAATAATGTATTAGAATTTATTAGAGTTGCATATTATTATAGCTAACAGTTATGTACGTACATTCTCAATATCACAACTGCCTTTGTTGTGATAAGATATTATGCTCCTGTTCAAGTCCATCTTTTTACTTTGAGAAATGTCTAAACCCTACCGCAAAATACAACTTACTAGCCAGGTATTTACTTAAACCTGTGATAAATACATTATTATGGTACATCAAGCTAAACTTTTTATAAACTAACCATCAGTCTGTTAATCCGCCCCGGTGAATAATATATGAACATTCACAAACATTTTTCGTTTTAAAATATTTTGGAAAGCCATCATATATCATGTCACATTGACAAATCATTTTACTAAATTGCATTAATATAATGTGGCAAGTAACATTACTGTCGACAGAACTGGGTTGCCATGAGTATGAGGTTATAAAGCATGGCGATTTCAAACAATATTGATTATATAGACGATTATATTATGACAAGTGATTTACATAATTTGACTTCCCATCAAAGAATACGATGCCTCACTCAAGTTATTGATCAAGCGACCAATCGATAAGTGAGTGTAGCGAATCGTTACATTTTCATATTCAAATAGCAAACCAATGGAATGTGGTAGCAGCAGGGAGAGAGAGAGAGAGCCAACAGATTCAAACCATCTACAAAACTGCATCTGCACCTTCGTTACAACTTTTTCAACGGTTTATTCTTACATCAGAGAGAAGAATTGGCAAGAGGATCATAAAAACGCTAAAAGCGGTGGTAGTAAAGTATCGTTATTATCAACATCTTTCCAACCCTCCAATAGGAAACCATCATGAATCATAATTTTCTTTCGTACATACATATTATAATCGCTATTTCTACTTCACGTTATACTCAAGGGCATCGACATTCCGCATACTGTTCATAACTACATATTCATATATACATACTTTTTCATATAGTAGCATTATTTGCGCTTTGTAATCTATTCTTCTCTCTCTACAACGACGAAAGATTGAAGCCTAAATATGTATCAGGTTGGCATGCCATCATATCACATTCATCCCCCTCCTACCTATATTCCATGCAATTTTTACAGAATACAGACAACAACAGCTCTCTATAGAGCTACAGGGATGACCTATGTCGTTCTTTTACTTTCTTGCAATGCGTATCATCGTATATCATGTTATCCAAAAAAACGTGCATATAGGTTACATAGAATCTTTGCCTATTATCATCATCATTGCATGTATTACTCGTCCAGGGCCTTGCTGAATGAACAAGAGCTTCATAAATCATTGTTATAATGGGCGATAATAATAATTAGGAATTTTGCATTTCACTCCAAGGGGGAGGTTCACATAATATAATACCTTTTTTGCAGATAAGGATAATCATGTGTAGCAACAATAGACAAGAAGTTGCAATAAATGAGAGCACATATTATCTGCATGGCATGCTTTTTCTTTTTACTTTGCTCTCCTTCTATTTATTATGCGTACATCCTCGGAGTTGTGTTGGTCAGCTAAAAAGAGATTTTTTAATGCTTTTTCATAATATTTATACGCCAATTCTTTATGGTCTATTGACGCTAGAAAATTCCTATACATTCCATCTCACATTAATTTGCGTATGGCCTGCACGAAAATGCAGAATAAACAGTATGATCTCAATTCATTCCATTATTTACAAAAATATTTTAAGTAGTCAGTAAAATATGTACACACACTCAAGCCAGAGAATAAAGTAATACTGCAAATTGGAATTTATCTGCTTATAACATGATGCCCAGAGTGGAGTAGTGGAACCTGTAAAACGTGACGTGGCTTTGTATATAAATGGAAAAAAATCATAGACAAAGCCCAACATATTTTTTTAGCTTACTTTACTGACAGTCTTGTGGTATTTAAACACTTAAATTTGTGGATATGATTTCTGGAAACAAGATTCCTCTTTTTTTTTACTTTTGCTCATTAGCGTGCTACTTGATCATTTTTACTGTGGTCATCTCATCTATTACTGGGATATTTGCCGTCAGCAGCAAAGCATATGAAAAAAAAACCTTTTATTACGAATAAATGGAATGAACCAAGCGAACGAACGACATTGACAAAGTTCGGCCTTGTGACTGCCTGCGGAGTACTTTATTATGTTTATCAATTATCGACAGCATCAACAAAAGTGGTATTGATTTCATATTATTGGTACTAAATATGCCGCTATTCGTGGACGACCAGCACGTTTAAAAAAGTTTAATGCTATTCAACAGATAAAATATACTGTAATAATGAATATCAATAACGTCAGTAGCCACAGGGAAAACTTTTGAAGACTACTGCTGCAGCAGAAGAAATGTTGTAAATTATTGGCCTGCTTTCATAACGGGGTCTCTTATAAGTGTAGGCTATGTTTTTTATTGTAAATTCTTGAGGGTATTAATGGGAAAAAATACTTGATTTTCAATTTTTTATTGACACTTCCCTGAGACATCTATAAGCCATCAAGGCTTGTTCTTTTTTATCTCTATTTCGTTTCAATTACTTTTGTGGTGTCATTTGGTTAGGATAATGGTTTTAGACCAAGAAAAAGCAGAAAAAGTGTGCATCTGCAATAAACATTTAATTATGTGGAAAATAGCACGGTCACATGTGGAATTAATGAATTTAAACAAGATTTTTTTTCTTCAAGAGCTCGAGCTATTGCCATGATTATCTGATTTCTTACTATAACAGCCATGCCTTGACTCACACACGTGGAAACCCTTTTACTTGACAGAAAAATAGGTATCAGCACATTTAATTTAATGTTATATCATGTTCTCTTCTCTCCGTGCCAATTTACTTTATTCAACTAATCAGTTTCTATTATAGCATAATGTGTTGTTGTCGTCCAAATGTCCGATATATTTCAGGATCAGGAAATATTTCATCCAATTCAGCAAATTTCATGGTCCATCAAACAAAAATGCAGAACAATTTTCTGCTCAAATTTTATAATTAGCCGTGAAGGTTGATGCTAGAGAGCAAAGTTGTCCATGTTCAAGCATAAAAGCTTGATACAGTGAGAAGTTATGCATTATAAAAGGAATTTTATACCAAAAGGCAAGAAACAACACGTCAAAAATTGCATGATGACGATGATGACTGTTAAGATGTTCTTTTCACAAAGAAATCTCTTTTTCATTCAATGCAAAACAAAAGATTGCACTCGAAGCGTCGTCATCGCTGTTGTTCTTCCAAAAGGAATTTTTCTGATCCCTTCGTCGTGCACGCACTCAGACTCGAGCACATCTTTCTTCGCTGCTGCTACTCATTTCAGTCATTCAGCAGGCGATTGGCGTTACAAGTTTACAAGTGCAAATGAACGACTTGTTGAGAAGCTCGTCGTGTGGCACATGACCAACGCTTATGAATGTTATTTATTACAAGTGTACGCAACGCACGCAACTAAATTATAGAGATCAGTTCGATTTTTGTGAATATTATACTCTGATTTCAGCAATTATATTGACTCTTTTGATTGTTATGCTCGAGTTTAACAAAGGTAACCAGTCCAGGTGGAATTACATATACTTTTCTGTATTGTCGTATATAAGCACATGTCACACGACATGTTCATAACAATGACTTGCATTTAATTTGTCCTGAGATAGAGGAATGGAGGATTTAGAAGAACTACTCATCGTCAATGCAAATTATATTATGTAGCAAATAGGGAAATGTTGGAAATGTCCTTAAATGAAGGATGTACAGAAGTGAATAAAGTATAAGGCTAATTATGATTAAGTAATTAATGAACTCAATGTTGTACTTCCATTAATCCATGCCAAAAGCAAAGAGTATTTTTATGTAAACTTTCTTTCCTGCTTAAATAACGATATGTGTCAATTTGTCAGTACCACAAGGCGCTGCTGTTATTAAAGCATTGAAGCTAATTACAGAGGAGAATGTTAGCAAGGAAGGTCCATTAGTTATAATTGTCTTGAAGAGCCTGACTATTAATTCATGGGAACTGCCAATAATGTGATACGAACTATGTAAATATGTGATACAGATTTTTAATAATTAGTGCAATGAAAAAAATCAATGGCGTATGTAACATGGGTGGCAAATTTTTATTTGAAGTACATTGACAGATGCACTTTTTCATCTGATAAAATCAATGATAAATCAGTTTACTTTCAGTAATTAATTTGACCAAAGTGGCCTCTATGTTGTCCAGTCAATCAAGTTTACTTGCACTTTCTAAAAAAGTTGAGCATAACAACTGCCTGCAAACTACGCTATCTAAAGTCAAATGTCTGCTAGATTTTCATCCTAGAATAACTTGAATTAATTCCATGCAATTGAACTGCATTGAAAATCTCCAAGTTGTTTCAAAACTTTTTCCGCACCGATAAAAACAACCTGGTAGCTATCACCAAACACGAAGCTGGATGATACATGTGAGGTTGCATGACAATTTGACAGTAATTACAATAATTACACTCACTCGTTGAGCAATGATGCAAGATGAGGCCTAGGAATCATTATTTACTGCTCATGAATTAATTCTAATTTAGGAAGTACATCAAGTGCTGAGAAGAACGGAATCATTTGAAATATGTTTCTTCATCCCAAGCTTAGGTTATGAATCTTCATCGTGGTTATCTAAAGAATTGATTGAAATCAATAGATACTATATACTTCTCATCATGCAAGATATTGCTCTTTAGATTAGAAAAAAAAAATCGGTAAAAGATTGGTTAAGAGTAGCACACTTAAAACCTTAAGTAATTGTAATATAGACACAAAGACGGTGTAAGCAATCATGAAAAAGCCACCATTACTCAATAAGCATTCGATCAAAATGCATCATGATTGTCTGGCTGTCAGACCTTATTTTATAAACGATTATCATGATGATAGGAAATAAAGATAGTGAGTCCTGGCTCATGGTTCTTCTCCCCTGTAGTCTCCGTAATGTGCAATAATATGGGAACATTATTTTTCCGAAGCTGCGTAATTACTTGATGAATTACCAGCAAATATGTGGTTCTTTATAGCACTATTACTTTATTATCTTGCAAAATATTATTTTAATGACATGCTTTGCTAGTGGTATAGGGTATTCACTGTGCTCGTCTACAATATTATTTCTACCGAAATCCTGACCAACGTTCTCTGGTACATTGACTGGTTTCGCTTTCAATGGCCACAGTCGTCTGTTTCAGTTTTGACATGGACACAAACAGGCCCGTCGACAAATCACTAGTTTTATAATAGCTACACGACTTACATGTGTGTTCATTTGCA
>JAHZMV010003347.1:0-14852 GCA_027743765.1 Coecobrya sp. COE2
TTGTAGTTTTTTTTGGTTATTTGTCACGTGCTCATCTCATTACCCATTTCCAAGTACTCGTCAGTCAAGAGAAAGTGATCCCATTCCAGTAAATCATAGTCTTCGAGCCACTGACAGTTACCATCAGGACTTTTCAAAGATTGTTTGCGGCTGGAAGAACGCAGCTTATTGGGTGGATCATCGTCATCGTCTTCGTGATGCTTCTTAGTAGCACCTTGCACTTTTGCATAGGCCTTTTTCGCTTTCCTTTTAATCATTCTGCACAATAGAAAGTTAATTATGCACTGAATCCATTAGAATTGAATTAGGTTTATCATGTTCTTGATCAGCAATGCAGACTTTCACTTACGGCATGAGAAATTCCATGGCCATGCTTTTAGCCTGTTTTCCTATCATAATTATCGCAAGCTGGATGCTCAACTCGGGCATACAGCTTATTCCACATTCCTCTTGTCGCAAAAATCCAAACAGTTTGTGGTATTTGTGGGGATCTCCTGAGTAGGCCCCTTTAAAAAACGCCACATAGAAGATGGAACTGTAGTTGTTAATAAACTGCAAAACGTACACCTTCAACGTATAACTCGCGTCAAATTCCGCTTGCGTTCGTGGAATCTCGATTTCTGTCAATTTCAGAGCGATTTTCTCGTACATCTTTAAATTTTGCAAGAGAAAGTTAGGTTGCAAGATGGAAAGTTCCAAGTAGGGGCAATGTGAGAAAACATACCTTTCCAAATATAACGATAAATGCCAAGTTGAGAAGTGCGCCTGTGACGCCAACCGCAGTTCGCATATATCCAATATTACTGTTCGATGCATGTCTACTAAGTTTTGATAACCAAAAGGTAAACCATAGCCGGTAAATAATTACCCCGATAACTGCAGAACCTGCTAAAAAGATTAATAGCAAAACGGAAGAGACGCTAAATGCCTTAAAAGGCAGCTTTTGGTAAGTCGGAATGGTCGAGTCGAAATCCAATGTTTCTTTTTCAGATTTTTCATCTGCCGTTTGACTGTCGGTGGTGAAGATGCCCTTGCGACGAAACTTTTTCAATTTTGCCATGTACTCGGGTCGCGGGTGAAAATCCCTCACATCAAAATTGGAGAGATCCCAACGGTGGGTGATCCAGGCAGCGTATCTTGACCAACGTTCTAAGAAAACGGCAGCTAAGAGAAAAGACAGAAAAAGCTGTTGTTATCTTTTACTATACTTTAAAATATTTACTTATCTTTAAAAAAGACTTGCCCCATATGGACATAACGATAGCAAAGACAATAGTCCCTTCATTGTCAAACAAGTGGGCAAGCTTGGAATATCCACATCGCTGATCTAATTTCTCAAATCGACAAACCCCATCGCAAAGGGGACACATTGTTATATTTGCTGTTGCATTGCAGATGTCCTGTCTATAAATTGAGAAAAAAAGAGAAAGTGATACCTTTCTCTTTAAATAACGTGTATGGTAAAGTGCATGAACTTACACGTATTGATCTCCCGAAATGGAGGCTAGTCCATAAAAGAAGATTATCATTCCAAAAACCGTTGCAAATGATAGCATCCCGCTGTAGTACCCCAGCCATGCGAAATAGAGCGCCACGTTAACTCCAAAGTAGTCCTTGATAGTGTCCAGCGGCTGGTATTTGCAGCACGCAAAATACTTGGCCCATGTATCACCCAGTAATTTCCGGGTTGAGCCAACGGTCTGCAATGTACCCTGAGAATTTGGAACCCCGATTTGAAACATTAACTTAAAAATAGATACATAAATTAAAGTTTTGGTTCTTACATCATGAAGCGGATAAGCAGCTTCGTACACATGCTTCTTCACCAACCGCTCATATCCAACCGAAATGTTATCATGTTCCGTATCCTTTTGATCTCTGTACGTCTTCCATTTCAAAATGTATTGGACAATGCGACTCCTCACGGATATTGGAAATATTTCATGCATGTTGCTCTCCTCCACATCAAAAAGGTACTCTTTATCTCTGCTATAAACGCCCGTTAATCTGCGACCTTTTTTTGGAAACAGGTCCGGATCCAAGTTTAAACTTAACACCCTTTTGCAGTGATTCAAGACTGGCCCAATAACCACTATCGTGCTCGAAGACTTTTTCATATATAGGGTTTCATGACTATTCGCAGAGTTGCGGTCCGGCTTCTTGTCCACGTTCATGTCCAACACTTTCATTGGCAGTCTCAACTTGAGAATCTCGCTGTATCTTTTGAGAACTTCCAGTGGAGCCCATAATTTTACCGCGTGAAGAGTTCCAATAATTTCCTCCTCTAGTATTAGACCTTCCTCCTCCAAATTACGTTCAAATGTCAATCGCTTATTACTGGAATCGGTCTCCATTGACTTTTTATTGGAATCATCCCAGACAAGCACAAAGTCGGGGTTGTTTCCTTTCGTGAAGGATGGCAAGCTGTAATTATCGTCATCCTCTCCAGAATAAGGGGTGGTAGGAGTGGAAACGACCGTGTCGCTGAAGGATAAACTTCCCATTTTAGCACTGTTTTAGTCTGAAAATGACATTATTTTTCCCTACAAAGATAAGTAGGTAGAGAGACAACAAGTGGGATTGGGATGCATCCTTTGTCCAGGCAAAAGACAAACTGGATATTCTCCAGCTATCTCCAGTACAGAACAAACAGGAGCCAATATAGGGAAAACTTTGGCAACTAATGGGATAAACCCAAAATCGATGCAGCAAACCTATTCGCTATTACATAGCCTCTAGTGAAGTGACACTAGTGTGGTGTAATTGACAAAATAGACAGGCAAAATAATGATGAAACCTTTAAAAAAAAGATAATGATGACTCCATGTACCAGGCACGAATGCCAAACATCCTTTTTCCATGAATAATAAATTGCTTTACATTTATTCTGCAAAAATATTGCTGTTAAAACTGAGCACATGTAAAATATAACGATGTCGTGTGTAATAATAGGTTGCAGGTAGAAATTCAGTGTGTGCAAATTTGTTTGGGTTTGTATGCTGCGAACTGCTAGGCTGGAACTTCCAGCCTGGAAGGAAGCCCGGAGAAAGGAAAAGAACGTTAGTTGTTGACTCTTACGTGTGGAGTGAGAGAAAGTAGGGATTTGTGTGTGTGTTTTTACCTATATTACAACATTATTCATGTAAATGGCCAGGTGTAAGCTCCTGGAGTGTAAGGAAAGCAATGAGGTTGATGAACCACTCGTTAGTCTACAAACAAATTTGCAAAACAAGAGCATTTTTTGAGTATGTGGGTATGTATGCGTGTACTTTCTCCAGAAACTTGGCCAAGTGGTCAACACACTCGACTCTCGTACCAAAAAAAAATTCCTTTAATCTGCAACTTTTTCATACAAGTGCATACAATTTAGGTTGTCCCTGCGCAAAGTGCACAGTTTTTGTTTTGCAGATTTTTTTTGCAAAGAATTTGGCAAATTTCATGGCTATGGGTGTGAGAGTTGCGACGTAAAATATGATGGATGAATGATTTTACATGTAGCCTCTTATAAAATGTGTATAAAATGGAGACCGACAGGCTCGGGAATGAATTAAACAGCGTAGTTACTATATATGCCATTTTGTTATCATTTTTAGCTTCCCATGTTATCATGATGATCATGATAATTACTGGCTAGAAAATTCTGTTGTTGTTTTTATTTTGTTGCGTGACCAGCTTTTTAGCATGTCATGTCATTGTTCGAAAATAGCTGCATATAAATATTTTTGGTATTGATACTGAGTGCGGGGCGGGTGGTGAAAGCAGAAAGCTTATGATGATGCTATCAATATTGGAAACCAGTAGCAAGCTGAGGGGAGTCTTGTGAAACGGTTATTTACAAATAAAGCAAATACGATCGTCTGAAAAATATTTACGAATTTACTCAGACAAGCACGTTGGGTAATCCATTGAACCATTTTCATTCCTGCTGTTATCTAAAGTATTTGAGCGATATTACTAATTTAACGATATTTGATGAAAGGGTGCTGGGATTATTGATTGAAAGTAGGTTTTGTGATTTCAATGCCAATGATGTTCATAATGATAGGTAGGATACCATCAATTTTAGAAAGCGATCACTTTTTATGTTTAATGTTACTTTACAAATGTAGAGAATAATTGTTGAAAAAACCTTTCGCAACTGTCTATCAAAAACCGATACATAGCTTTTTGCCTTGTTTCCCATGTTAAACGAAAGTTTAAATGGTTTTGGGGTGTTGCGAGAAAATCAATAAATGATTCTTGGTGGAATTTACCTGAGATGTAAGGGTAAAGTAAGTTAAATTTTTATTCGAAAATGAGAATCACCTTTTGACAGGGAGCATGGTTAACAAAGTTGCTTTAATTAAACTTTCATTTGACAACGATTTTGTGTTATGCAAACAACATAATAAAAGCTTTATTGTTAGGTTTGTGTTGAATAATGGCGATTATGCGCAGTCCTCGCACTATTTTTACTACTCTCGAACAATTCTTGTTGTTGGACTGCGAACTCTACGAACACTGTGAAATGGACGAGTCCTTGAAGCATGGACGCGTTCATGTTCCAGTATCAGTTCAGTGATCTCTTCCTGCTCTCGTTGCATTCGTGCTATAAGACTGTCCGAAACGTCTGGAAGGATCCAGCGGAAAATACTAACCGCAGCACCCACATAGTGCTGAAATATAACAGAAAATGTCACACTTTACCGAATAATTCATTAGTAATGAAATATACCTAAGTGTATTAAAATTAATATTGTCAGTCAAATTACTTCATATATTATGATGAACACAATTCGGGCCAGCCATATTTGCCAGTGAGCTGTTCGAAATTCATACTTTTCTTCAGAATTGTAATCGTTGCGATATGCAGGGAAGCTGATATAATGAAGTAAAAGTTAACACGAAATACTATATTTTAAACAAAATTTTAGGTAAATTGTGATGTAGCCCCGTACTGGCAAATTTTTTCAGAATTGCTGTTCGGTGCGGAATCCAAATCCGCCGTGTCGTAAATTGTGAGGGAATCATTCAAGTATCCATTCAAGGTGCCATAATTAGTATCATTCTTTTCCAATATGACATACCGGTATACAATTTTTGGAATGAAGTTGGAGGTGATCGCAATTATACAAGCCTACCAAATAGTCATACAGTCTGTTAGCATTTATATACCTATGTATTTCATAATTTTATTATTGGATGAATAAAATACATACGTACATTAATGAATATGGAGCATTTGACTACGCCTTCCACAATGCTGGACCACACTCCAACAATGTCCTTTACACGGTTCTCCACTGGGCGTCGGTAATGTGCCAACATTTTTTTAGCAGCGATACGCATCTCCAACAGGTTAATGAAAAGAGCAATAACTGGTAGTAGAGGGAATGCCGTAGCAAAAATCATGACAAAGCCAAACTGCAACACTGTAATAAGTTAGTTAAATATTATTACTGTGTAATTTGTAGTTTTTTTTGGTTATTTGTCACGTGCTCATCTCATTACCCATTTCCAAGTACTCGTCAGTCAAGAGAAAGTGATCCCATTCCAGTAAATCATAGTCTTCGAGCCACTGACAGTTAATTATCAGGACTTTTCAAAGATTGTCTACGACTGGAGGAAGGCAGCGTATCATCGTCATCGTTTTGCTTCCGCGTTTTAAACGCAGCTTGTCCCCGAGCGTAAACGGGTTTCAGACACCTTTTCACCCACCTGCAAAATAAAAAAAATAATTATGGATTTTTAATTCTCTGGAATTTGAATGCATAAATTGGGATTTCATCTTCATAGGACTAAGCATAGTTTCACTTACGGAATTAAACATTCCAGGGATTTTATAAAGAATTTTCCAGTCATAATGAACACAATCTGGAAGCACAGCTCAGGCATACAGCTTATTCCACATTCCTCTTGTCTCAGAAATCCATAGGCTCTGTGGTATTTGTGGGGATGTCCTGCGTAGGCCCCTTTAAAAAACGCCACATAGAAGATGGAACCGTAGTTGTTAATAAAATGTAAAGTGTACATTTTCAGGGTATAGCTCGTGTCAAATTCCGCTTGCGTTCGTGGAATCTCCATTTCCGTCAATTTCAGAGCGATTTTCTCGTATATCTTTAAATTTTGCAAGAGAAAGTTAGGTTGCAAGATGGAAAGTTCCAAGTAGGGGAAATTTGAGAAAACATACCTTTCCAAAGATAACGATAAATGCCAAGTTGAGATATGCGCCTGTGAAGCTAACCGCATTTAGCATATTTCGGACATCACTATTCATTACATTTCTACCAGCTTTTGACAACCGATAGTTAAACCAAAGCCGACATAAAAATATCCCGTTGAGTGCAGACATTGCTAAAACTACCAAAAACAAAAGGAAGGACTGGCTAAGTATTTTGTAAGGGAGAATTTTAATGGTCGGTATGGTCGTGTTGAAATCCAATTTTCTTTTTCGAGATTCCCCATCTTGTGTGTGATCGTGGGTTGTGGAGGTGCTCTTGCCATAAAACTTTTTCAGCTTTGCTAAGTACTCAAGTCGCGGTTTCAAATCTTTCACATCAACACTGGAGACACTCCAACTGTGGATGATCGAGGCAGCGTACCTTGACCAACGTTCTAAGAAAAGGGCAGCTAACAAAAAAAGATGATGGAAATCTGTTATGTTATCTTGTATTTACAATCCATTTAAATATTTATGTATCTTCGAAGCAGGGCTTACACCAAATAGACATAATCACACCCAAAAAAACCATCCCGTCATTGCTCAACAAGTGGGCAAACTTGGAAGATCCACATCGATCCGACAGTTTCTCATATGGACACACTGAATCGCAAACGGGGCACATTTTTATAGATGTTGCGTTGCAGATATCCTGCCTAAATATTTAAAAAAAACAGGAAGTGGTACACTTTATATAATGTCAGTGTTTGGTAAAGTTAATGAACTTACACGTATTGGTCACCGGATATAGTGGCTAGTCCATAAACGAAGAATATAATTCCGTAAATAGATGCAATTCCTAGCATTCCGCTGTAGTACCCCAGCCATGCGAAATAGAGCGCAACGTTAACTCCAAAGTAGTCCTTGATAGTGTCCAGCGGTTGGTACTTGCAGCATGCAAAATACTTGGCCCATACATCACCCAGTAATTTCCGGGTTGAGCCAATGGTCTGCAATGTACCCTGAGAAGTTGGGAACCCCGATTAGAAACATTAACTATTTAGCATTTAAAGATAAATTAAAGTAGTTGTTCTTACATCATGAAGCGGATATGCAGTTTCATACACCTTCTTCTTCACCAAACGTTCATATCCAACCGCAAACTTATCCTGTTCCAATTCCGCTGGAGTTTTGTACGGCTTCCATTTCAGAATGTACTGGACAATGCGACTTCTCACGGATATTGGAAATATTTCATGCATGTCGCTCTCCTCCACATCAAAAAGGTACTCTTTATCTCTGCTATAAACGCCCGTTATTCTGCGACGCCTTTTTGGAAACAGGTCCGGATCCAATTTTAAACTGAACATCCTTTTGCATTGATTCCAACCTGGTACAATGTCCAGAATCGTGCTGGAAGATCTTCTCGCGGTTTCATTACTAGGCGCAGAGTCGCGAGTGTTCCTGTTCGAGTCCTTAATTGGCAGTCTCAACTTGAGAATCTCGCTGTATCTTTTGAGAACTTCCAGTGGAGCCCATAACTTTATCGCGTGAAGAGTTCCAATAACTTCCTCCTCGAGTATTAGACCTTCCTCCATCAAATTATCTTCAAATGTCGATCGCTTATTAATGGAATCGGTCTCCATTGACTTTTTATTGGAATCATCCCAGACGAGCACAAAGTCGGGATTGGTTCCTTTTGTGAAGGATGGCAAGCTGTAATAATCGTCATCCTCTCCAGAATAAGGGGTGGTAGGAGTGGAAATGACCGTGTTGCTGAAGGATAAACTTCCCATTTTATCAAAGCTTTAGCGTTAATATAATCTTCCAGTATAACGAAATAGATGTCAGATAACGAATGAGGTCTACATAGACAACAAGTAGGATGTATCCTTTGGCCAAACTCTTGGACCCTTGGAACTGGATATCTCAAGCCAAGGGCCAATATAAGAAATTCCTTGGCAACACGTCGCGTCGCGGCTTGTGCTGGGAAAATCCGAATATGGATATTACAAAGCCACGTGTGGCGTAATTGATAAAATAGACGTATAATTTAGTCGAAATCTTTAAAACCTGCAATCTGATGCTTTTCTTCCATGCAAAACGATATAATATGATTTTGGGGTGATGAGAGAAAATTAATAAATTAAGTTCTTGGTAGATTTGACCAGACATGTAGGGAAAAGCACTAACTGCAGTTGTGCAGAACAAGTGAAAAAATTTATTCTAAAAAGAGAAACATGTTTTGACAAGGAACATAGTTAACAAAAGTCACTTAAATTAAAATTCCATTTGAAAACGAACTTGCGATATGCGAATAAGACGACACAGACATTGTTGTATTATTTATTATTTGATTGCTTTATACAATATTATCTAGTCCTAGTTATATAACAAAATGAACATTTAAGTACATATTTAAAAATTAAGTGCACCAACTTACGAATGAACTTATAAGTAAATACAACCCTCGAGCCACACAACTTAACAGGCAGTAATGAAATCACTATTAACTTTCATTTTATTGGGTGGGTTAAGTACAATAGCAATAGTTATTACGACCAATTAAATGGTTTGCAGCTTCAATAATGCAATAATTTAATGTAAAAACTTTACAACCGATAAATTGACTACACGATTTTCTCTACTCTGCTTCTACTGACTTAAGTAATTCACTTAACAGACCAATTTTGTTTGACTACTTGACTAGTTTTCTTTTGAATTCTGACTCTCTTCTAGTACTAAAATATGGATCTTTGTGTAGTTAATTATGTAGATAATTATAGGTGTTATCTCTTTTTATTGAAAAATGGTATCAAGATTTTCAGCGACACGGCACGAGCTTCTTTTCATTTTATTGCATTTTCCGATTTCCGGTAAACCACTTGTTTAACTGTCATTATAGATTGTTTAACGGTGAAGGAGACTGGCGACAGGAACTGGGGTCATGAGAAGTATTTTTTAAACTGCAAAACGAGAAAATATTAAATGGGTTAATCTACTTAACAGTTAAAACGGAAATTAATGTAAGGAAATAAGTAAAATGACATACGGGTAACAAGCTAGAGGCGAGGAGCATATATTTAGCCTTCCGATCCAAGTTTGGGATAAAGTGGACAGCAAACGCCTTCTCATTGATTCCCAACTCTGGCCAGGCTTTGTACGACATACTTCCGGACGGCGTTCCATCCAAATTCTGAAAGGACATGTCTCCTCCCATTAGGCAACTGCACCAGGAGAGGCATCCCAGATTGATTCGAAGCAGCTTTTTCCAGTCGTCTTCCAAAGTGTAGCCTAGAATGCTGGAAACTTGGCGAAATTTAAGAATCCCTGCTCCATCTATCTCACAATGTTGATCCTGAAAACATGACAGTAAACATTTTAACAATATATCTTCATTAATGACTGACACATTTTTTAACTATTCGGGCTGCTTTACAAACTCACAAATATTCCATAGTACTTCAGCCTTAGCACTCCAGATCCCCTGCTTTTTAAATAGAGAACAAACTGAAGGGTCCTATTCTTCTCCTGACATCGTCCAAGAAGAAATCCAGGATTTCCTTTCCCATCCAAAACTTCGTACACTTTTGCCAGTTGATGGGACTCTGGAACACAACCTGCAAATAAAACAAATAGCATAGTAGTTAATAGCATTGTAGGACAGTCATTTGGGAAAGTGCTTCATTGTTATTGTTAAGCCAGTGCACTTCAAATCAACACGGTGAACATTTTAGTATCACTTTACCTGTTGGAATAGTCTGCTCAGTATTTCGAATAATCAGCTTATCAGTATTGACAAAAATGTCTTCCAATTCCTCCACAAAACTATTCATTGCCAACTGGACAGAACTGGTTGGAACTGCAGGAAATTGTTAATAAGAGTACACAACGCCATTAAACACAGCGACCTTCACAAAATTAACCATTAACTATTGCAAATAATAATCTTTAGAAATACCTGCTTGTCCCGTGTTCAGTGGCCGGGCCGATTCTCCAGTGGCCAACAAAGAGGATCCTTCACCACCACCAAACCCACTCATTATTGAACGAGTCCTGCCACAACTCACTTAAAAACTAATCATTATTCCTACATAGCAATCAATACAATCAAGTAATCTCTCCTTAAACTGACTACGAAAAACCTTCCAATCAATGCATTTCCCACACAAAAAAGCTCATCACTAACCAATAAAAAACGGTCACATTTTAACTGATGTAAGTGGAAATTTGAAACCAGGTTTGGAATGACTTTAAGCACATGTTACATTGTATAAAGGATACACAAGAGATAAGAACTCGGCACGTTCCCAGGTGTGAAAATACTCATCATGTTATATAGAGAGATCCATCGGATAAATGTAGGAAAACACGGAGAGCTTTTCGTTGATCTTGAAGGAAAGCCAGGTGATATGCTGCCTGTGTGGTCAATGCAATAGCAAGCGATACTGGTCCGTGGAAAAGATCCCGTTTTGCAGCAGCAGCCAGTTGCACAACAAAGAGAATATGAGATGACAAAAACGGCTTAAAAATAATTACATGCGTCGTTTTTAGTTAGAAGATGATAATTGACAAGTCTATTATTTATAAGGCAAAATGGAAAATTATACAATCAGACATTATGTCTGTAAAATTACAAATGAACGTAGTGTTAAGTATTTTAGTAAACGACAAATGCGCATTTGGTATGAAATTGAAAAGTCGAAGGAGACAAAATATTAATTACATAAATTATTGCATGGTATTTGTATCGGAGTAGTAGCCGTTATTAATGTAGTGAGAAATGCGTCCGTCGGATGGTGGAATTGAAGAGGATCTACCGGTGAGATTATTGAAGCCGAGATGTGTTGAGCTGGAAGCCGCTCCGAACCTTGTTGCTGACATTGTATTGCCTGAACTACTTCCTGTTGTACTTCGCGATCTTGACCTGTTCTCCCGAGAAGTTTCCTGAATGGTGCTCAAGTTTCTGTAAAATTGAATTGAATGAATGATACGGAGAGTGGTTTTAAATTTTAAATGATTAGAGCAAACTTGGTGAAAATCTTACAATGGAGGTTCATTGAGAATGGAATATCTGGAAGCCCTGATGCCCGCATGAGAATCTGACGCTGGTGTTTCCTCGGTAGTATCCTGCTGCGCTATTATGTTTCTTGGAGTCATGGTCGGAAGGTCCCGAAGAGTTTTCTCTCGTTCAGGAGTTGAATTTGTTAGCGGTTTTGGACCCAGTGCGAGAATCGAAGTGAGATTAGAAACGTTCAAGTCCATTCCAGTTTGGTAATGGCGTCTCAGAATTATTTCATCATCTTCATCATCAGAGTCTCCCGGCATCTTTACAAAATATAAAAATCAGCTCAATTAAAGTCAAATACAATTTAGTCAATTAAATTGATAATTAAAGTGTTCTAATTACCGGGGCTCTAGCCAACAGAATTGAGCGTCTTGGTTTTTGAAGGGTTGGAACTACATTCTCATCAGTCGTTGGAAGTACCGGTCTCCGAAACTCATTCTCACTACGGAAGTTATGCTCCGAAACCATTTCTGAGCGACGCATTTGCGAATTCTCATCCGAATTAAATGCAGCCTGCATCTGTTGTTGTTGTGGTCGTGGCGCTGGTGCTTTAGGAGGAGGTAAATTTTCCGGCAATGATTGAATCTTTTTAGCGAAATCAGACCGCTTACTTGCTCCACCTCCACCAAAAACACCTAAGTTTTGCCTTGGCGCCGCAGGTTTGGATGCCAAGCTATCAGAAAAGCTTTCGTAAAGAGCAAAGGTCCTTGTCGGCTTTCTAAATAAAGATGCACAATTTGGAGGGGGTATTTCAAAATCCATTGGAGGAGGAGCTGCCGGAGTCATGTTCAAACTATCACTTTCCAGAGGACGATCAACCATTCCAAGCACTTTTCTGGGTGGCATTGCTATAACTGGAGAAGATTCTGCAGATCCTTCCCCACTGTTCATGTTCAAATCTGGCATGAAGGAACTTGCCGCAATGCTTTGTTGTTCCTGCTGTTCCACTGTGGTTTCCCCGCTTTGAAATCTACTGGTTTCACCACCGGAGTTACCTTGATCTGTTGATGGGGATGAGTAAATTTCTACGGTGCGGCTGCGAACATCAATATCCACAAATGATTGCTTTTTCATCTCAATCGTTGACCTGGACCTGGCTTTATCATAATCATTTTCGGGTGGCTCCTGTTTAATTCTTTTTATCAGGGAATCATGATTGTTGCGGCTTAATTCATCACACTTGTGTTTGTAAAATTGCAATTCTTCACCATGTCGCTGTCTTTCCTCCTCCAGATTCTTCTCAAGTTCAAAAATCTTTTGTTCCAATTGGTGCTTCAGCTTTTGATAGTGTGATTCCAGAACATTGTTGTTTGTATTCATCCGGGTGAGTTGACCCATCAAATCCTCATTTTGACTCTCCAAATTAGAAATCCTCTCATTTTTCTCGAACAGTTTAAGATCATTGAGGCGTCGTGCTTCTTGCAACTTTTCTTCCAGGACCTGTGCAGAACTAGTGACGGTTTTAAGATGTTCAATTTCCATGTGAAGATTTTCATTAGTGCTTTTGAGCTGGTCAAGTTGCCGATGTAGTTTAGTTAATTCGTTGTTTTCAAGTTCCAGTTTTTTTGCCTTTATTTCCTTCTCTCGCTCCTCAAAGTATTTCTCACATTGCAACATTAGACGACTAACTCCTCGTCCAGGTGGAAGTGGCTAAACAACAGTTAACGAAAATGTAGCATGGCAAGTGTCTTAACGGATTTAGTTTATAAAAAGTCGACTGGTAGAAATATGTTACCTTGTATTTAACATTTTCAAAGAAGTTATCCTTTCCCTTATTTTTATGGTGGTTCTTACGCCAAGACAGGGAAGCAGGGCGATTGCAGTTGAAATTGGATTCTTTTGGCACGGCCACAGATTCTTCGGATTTGCTTTCTTTAGGCTGCTCGATAATAGGTTCATCAACTTGTTGGCTTGTGGCAGCAGGTTCGGGCGCCTTCATGGCTGTTGGTGGTTGAAAGTTTAGCAGAGCCTCGCCCTCAGATAACTCTGATTCGTCCTTCCGTTCCTGTAATGCTCGCTTGTTGATTGTTTGCGACTTGTTGGTTGATAGCGATGTTGGTACAGTGTCTGATTCGACGAACACTAAACATTCAAAAATAATTTAATTTATTCAATATTCTGATTTGATTGCTGACTACGAGGAATGATAAATTAAGAATCCTTACATTTTAGTTTCTCTGGAGGCTCAGGAATAACCGGGTTCTCCAACTCCGTATGCTTCGAGTTCCACCTGCCAGCTTCCAATCTGTTTTCTCTGTCAGATTCAGCACGATCCAAGGATTCCAATCGTGCGTCAGGTCTTTGGACGACAGGGTTGTCTTTTGGAACTACACTTTGTTGTGGAGGACAGTTTTCTTCCTAGAAAAACCACAACAAAATAGTATCATTATCAATGTTAATTATCGCATTACTTTGACCTATACAAACTAAACATGTATTTTAAAATAATTATATGTAACTTACATTAAAGAGTGATAACTTCTGTTGTGCACTCATTCGGGCAGGTGCAGACCTTGACGTATTAGTCGGAGCGGCCGGCTCTAGATTTTGACGGATGGAAACGGCTTCATTTTTTTCGCCAACAATCGGAACGGATGATGCAAAGTTCCTCCCATTTGACTCCTCTTGGTCACCTGCGCCGTTATTCTGGAGCATCTTGCGGTAATTTTCGGCCCAACACATTTGGATGTATCTAAGAAACGTTAATGAAATAACGAGCAAATAGCAAATGATCAACAAACAGACCAATCAATTAACAATCGATTCCTCTTATCTAACAATTATCCAACTTACGTAAGCATTTCCTCCAATTTTCCCTTGTTTGGCTGAGCGTTTTTCGCAATCCCTCTTTTAAGGATTTCTGACGCCTCCTTTGTCTTTCCCCCCGCATCATATAATTCCGCAAGCCGAATGTACATGTCACTACAAAACTCTCCTTCACCATCCCTTAAAAAGTCCGTCAGACACTTTATCTGTTGGCCTTCCGGCAAACCTTTCACCTAAAACAAATAATACCACCATGTAATTGCAATTATCCCCACAAAAATCCACCCAACAATCTAAAACTAACTGTTCTACTAATTATCTTCTATATACTTACACTGGCAATCACAATCCGAATGTATCTCTCATCGCTAGAATACCTCTTCTCGCCATAAAATTCCTTCAAAGAAACCCTCAGCAGTTGACCATACTTGGCCTTAATGCTCTGGGTCATGTTCGGGAAGTGTTGTTCGAAATAATTGATCAAATTTACCCATTCCTGGAGTGGATCATCCCCCTCCTTCTTCAACGCCTCCTGTTCCATTTTCCTACAAAACAACAACCAGAAAACATTTAATATTTAATCATTACTACTCCACCAACAAAATGATTCTTTAATTAAAATTTAAAGTTAGGTCCAATTACTGAATCTCTTTTAAATGAAGTTGCTCATATTGCAACTGGTCACTCAGCCCAGTCGCCGTTCTCATCGGGAGCGCCTGAGAAAGGTTCGCCATACTTCGACCAGAAGCCCTCGGCTGAATGTTTTCCTTCGTTAGCTCCCAACTGCCTCTAGAATCACTCATTATAACTTTAAATACTCCAACAATTAAAAATTAAATGCTTAAAAGGGAATATTACAGACAAGCAATCTAAACAAAA
>JAHZMV010003348.1:0-26834 GCA_027743765.1 Coecobrya sp. COE2
ATACATACATACTAACGTTGGTAAGGGTATATTTGAAAAAGAACAACCCGTTCATGTAGAAATTTGTATATGTGTATGCATTCCGGCGAAGAATAATTCAAGACATTTTTGTCGCTTGCATTTATTGTATCAAAACAGGAAGGATTGTTTTGCATATGGGAATCGAATACCTATCATAACGAAAATGAGTGGTATAAAACGTCAGTGGAAAGTTGGAAACATGTATTGTCATAAATTATCTAATACCATGTCAGCCGAGTACGACCGGAACATCCTACATTCCACCTACAGCGGAACTACCTACATTCCAACAGAAGCAACAATGAATTCAGATGCAAGCTGCAATGTACGCACATAATAACTTGTACACAGTCATTCATCTCGCATCCTTTTCTTGAGCAGTTCATTCTACGCGAAATTTCGGCTGAATCGGCTTTGATGATAAGCCTTTATTAAATTTGCATTCATTGAATCTAAAATTGCAATAGAAAATTGTTAATATGAAACAAGTGATGCTGGTAATAATCTGCCCATCTACGCACATAATACTTACAAAAATCATAACGAGATGATTCACGGGACGCGCAATATTATATCAAGATGAATTTTTTGTTAGCGTGAAGCAACAAGTTTAATGACGAATTTTATGTATATGAATGTGTTCTTGTTGACATATAAAAAATTCACTAAAGAAGGTCCTCGGGATTCTCGAAGTACATGTGCCAAGTTTGACGCAAATTAGATAAGCTTGTCCTTAGACATCCACATGCATAAAAATATGGTTCTGGGCACAAAAGGCACTGTGCATACTTTTGCGAACACCAACAAAAATCATATTGCCAACCACACAGTAAAGCTTTCTAGAATTTAGAAGTCACGATATTTGTAAATAAAATAATTTTCCCTTTTTATTACTTGTTTTAAAATTTTATAAATTTTATCACGAAAAATGGATTAGGCATTTCTTTCACCTTCAACAAGAATTTTTATCACTTTTGCCAATATTATTGCCAGTTCAATTGCTTACAATGTGCTCCACCAAATATGCAATAATTAATACAAAAACAGTTACAATTACAATTAATTGATAGCAGAAATAAGGATCCTGGTTACAATTTTTCCATGCACTGGGAAAATGAAAATGAATTCTACGCAACAAGCACTAAACAGTTCTCATTCACGTTATCTCAAATCTCACCTAATCTTCAATGACTTGCCAATGCATATTCACTCAGTATCAGTTTTTACTAAACAAAACCCATTAGTTGACTGACTAATTGAACCCGGTTCATACATGAAAAATTATAAGACAAATAAAATTCTGTCTATAATATTACACATTTTCAACACCAAGCAGATTGGTTTGCAAGTTAAGTCTACCGTTAATATTATTTTGAAAACAAATTCAAGGTATAACAACTTACTTTAACAGAGTTGCTTGTCGTCTGAAGTAGAGATGACTAATGACGATAAAGGGGGATTACTGTCGTTTTCGTTACACACAAGGATGTGACGCTGATGGGTATGCACTGTTATACTGGCCAAAAATTGAAATTGGATTGCATTAAAAGAAAATTTCAATAACTAAAAGTATGACTGCATGTTATCAATGTTTTTTAAATCAGTAAGTAATTACCTGCTTTGCAGAATATTGCCGAATGCATGTACATAAATGCACATTGGCAATTCCATGTGAGATCCTTATGTCCTTTCCTCGGTTTGACACTTAACACCTCCACAGTTAAATATATTCCAAGACGGTTCATCTTACACCCAACAGCCACCTCCGCTGCATCATCATCCTCATTGCCACCCTTTTAATGTTTCACATCATCATCACCGTCACGTCCAATCTGATTGGTTTCTCCAAGTCTACTTTCCTGTAAAACAAAAAAAACACAAAAGATTAAATATTAGAGTGAAATTTTTAAAATACTTGGACAAAGAAATATAAAATGCATACGCCTCTTTTTGGCAGGCATACTTGTAATGAAGAGTTAGAAAAAAATTAGTTCAAGGTCATTTTAAACCAATTTCAAGTCCCACAATTTGTATAATAAATTAGTTGATATTTAAGAAGTTAATATATACGCCGGTCTGCTAAAATATTTATTTATATTTTTCTTTAATAAACCTCATATTAAAAAAATTGCAATCTAAAAATCCTGTTTTGCTTTTCATCTATATATTCATTTGTAGTACCCAGCAGCTAGCTAGCGGCATGAAGACTTTTTCTCTGTTGATAGAAATAGCCATGACGAATTATGTAGGTATGCCTTTGTAGAGTTTACTAATTCTAAACTATAAACATAAAATTATATTTTAAATCGAAAAAGTTTGGTATTCAAGTTAAATATATCAATTTCATATTTGCGTCCGAAAATGCAACAATTTATTACTGACAAAATTGCAAAATTGACAAACAAAGTTTCAATCAATTACAGACGCGCTGACTAATTATGTTCACCCGCTTCTTTCCCAAGCGCAGCATCGTCATCATTCTTGATGTTATCATCTTCTCATATACGTTTAGATTCATCGTCACATTCAATCATATTGTTTCCACTTCGTGGGCTCCTGTGTAAAATAATAACACAAAATGTTGAATGCTAAATTATCTCAAATTATCTCAAAATTACTCAAACGAAGAAAGCATTTATAACTGCATGAAGGTTGTCTCGGAGGAATTATAAATTTAATAATTTATCAATATTTGGTAAAAACTGTTGCACAATTAAAAGTGTACATATGTATAGTACAATTGGAGAAGCTTCTTTTTTCCAGTTTCTAACTAAATCACCATCACCAGTTCCATCTTTTTTATCATTTCAGGGAATCAAAGAAACTAGCTGTTTTCCAGGCAAATCATTAAAAAAGTGTGGTTTCAGTTTTGCAACCTTACCAAACCCGATTGATACTACACACATATCTAATTATGGTGCTATATTGAATGACGATGATCTACCTGTCCACATCGCCACCCAAATTGCTTACATTATTATTGCATTACCTTGCTCTGCTCTTCATTCTAAATCATCATCCCAATTTTCAAATTAAACTGATTGCTTTTTCCAATTCTAACAGAGATTTCTCTTTCTATATACCAGATCATGCATTACCTATTATTACTATATATTCCTTTTCCAAAGGAAAATTCTCCTTGACATACTTGATGATTTCTGCGCTGCAGGAGTTACATTTCTGAAATCAGTGTAAAAACAGGGTAAGGTGGAAAAGGTTTCAAGGTGATGCTCTGCCCGTCACAAATTGCTATCTACCCTGTGGGCGAGTGCAATGCATTAAGTCGGTCTTTTGTGTGCTGCTGTTGATGATATCCGAAACTCAACGCATATTTTTCTCCCTTCTCTATATATATGCCTTCAATTATCTCAGAAACAAGTAATAATTCTCTTTTATTTCATTACTCGTATATTCACAGCGAAAGAGGGAGAGAGGCAAATCTCAAGGTTATTTTTTCTCTACCGTTTTCCCACTTTCTTTTTTGTGCCTGTTTTATATCAGGAGCAGCAGTACAGTGAACGCTATTTATTTTAGCGCTGCCGGTTTTTTGTGTTATGTTTACTATTACTTTTTTATATACTTTTTTTCCTTAAAAACTTTGTTGAAAATCGGCTTTATGATTTGTCGTGATCCAATAGCTAACACAAAAGTTTAAAAGGTACTTGTTTGTAAGGAAAGGTGAGCATAATACACGAGACAAAAAAACAGTAAGAATAATAATCCATAGAAAAAGAATGAGGTAAACTCTGTTTCAATACTTTAGCCGCACCCAAGTTTTTAAAGATTTCTCAGCTAGTGTAAGCACAAAGTTATGGAACTTGGCCTTATCCAGTAGCAAATGGGCCTAGAAAAATATATTTGGGCAAGAATAGTCAAGGGACTCATGAAGGTATTTTTTATTTTGAAAAATCATATTTTGAGCTGTTTCATAACTTTAGCCGCACCTTGAACTATTCATTTTCGGAGGGAATTAAGAGTGACATAATTCATACCAATACTTCGGGTATGTCCATATATGATCAAAAATCCTTTGTTATGGTAAATTAAATACGTTTCCCATTATGAAATTCGAAACTGATTAGGTGTAAGAACGAGGAAAAGTCATAATGGGCGGGGTAAGCATTTTAGGGGTGACTAGTGGGGTACAATCTTATAATTTAAGGCCCGGCGGGCCGAATATCGTCAGATTGGGGGATAAAATAAGCGTTCTGCTAAAGCAGTAAAGAATTAATTAAAACAACAAGATTATAACTTCAATAAAAGCCCATTAATATCGGCAATGATACTGACGGATGGTGACAAAACGCAGATCGTGGCACATTGCAGCAACCTGCCGGCCTAAATTTGAAACATTATGGAAGAAACTGACCTGAATCTTCATAGGACTAGCAATTTACATTGATTTAAAGATTATCCAATCAGTTGGTAAGCGTGAACGAAGAAGCCGCTAATGCGTAATCATATTGATCTCAAATTACGGAACGAGCGTAACTATGAAAACTTTCATTTGGTGATAAATGGAAGAAGGGATTTTTGCGGATTAAGATAATATAAATCTAGATGATCCAGATGGATTTTGGCACTTCCTGCACTTTATCCATGAACGAAAGATGATTTAAACGAAAGGGACAATGTGATGTGGTAGTTTAGTTGTTAATGTATGGATTGGGTTTCGTGGCAAGCAACAATCAGTGCCATTAGGGTTACCTATGATGTCCCTTGGGTATCCCAAAATACTGCCCAATGAGTTGGTTACATGCGTAGTCTATATTTTGGGACTGGGGGGACGCAACATCGAGACAACGAATGACAACATGCGTCTTTATCGGAAGTTGACTTTCACCGGAGAAAGAATGTTCGAGTTTAATCGTTTCCTGGGTACTCCCCTGAGCACAAAACGATAGCAAATATGTTTGCGGAATAGTTTCAAAACGAATACGACATTTTAACAACGTAAATGCACTCATAGCCGATATAGAACCTACATGGAAAACCGTACCCCTGAAGTCTCTACAAAATATCCTTATATCAATAGCAGGAAGTGTAGCAATATTGTTTGCCACCATTTTTTCTTTTCATAAAACCCATAAAATTAAATGTTTTTGTAATTAGCTTCTTTCAGCTAAACCAATTTATTATTAACTACGCAAAACTGATGTGAAATACAGCTGCGGCTAAAGTTATGAAACAGGTCAAAATAAGATTTTTCAAAATAAAAAATACCTTCATGAAACTCTTGACTATTCTTGCCCAAATATATTTTTCTAGACCCATTTGCTATTAGATAATACCAAGTTCCATAACTTTTTACTTACTGTAGCTGAGAAATCTTTAAAAACTGGGGTGCGGCTAAAGTATTGAAACAGAGTTTATATGATCATGATTCAACATTGCATGATCGCGATTAACAACAAGATGGGAATCAAAGGCCCAATTTTTTGTTCGAGTTTCATTACCAGTTTTATTGGGTGAAAATAACCAAGGAAAATAATAGCACATGGCAGGCTGTCGTTTTTTTCTATGAGTGTAATTGTTTTGTAACTGCAGACACATACGCTGCTCTGCTGCTGTTATCACCCAACTTGGATAAGATTCATATAACGACTTTCTACTTTCCCTTTGAAGTGAATTTCTCATTCGTGTACTGTCCATGGTTAAAGTTCCTACAGCGAGGTATGACGATCCAGTTATAACCGCAATTTGGTTTTCATCCTTAATTACAAAATGAACCTTGTTTACGCTTTTCTTTGTCATGCAAATGTGAAAAAGGGTTTTTAGTGATTTTATTTTTTTAACAAGAAAAGTACCTAACAACTTATTGCAATGCTTTTCTATACTAATGTGATTCCAAAAATATTTCTTCATTTTTTAATCCGATTAGGATGGAAAACAAATTTCGGTTATAACTGGATCGTCATTGCAAACCTCGCTGTAGGAAAGTTAACCACCGACAGTATGCATATATACATATAATCATGATGACGTGACATGAGACAAGATCGGCATATAAAAAGGAGACAAAAAACGATACAATTTTTTCCTCATCAAAGAAAACCAAGATTTATTTTTTGTCATTCTTTTGCTATTTTTGTCTTAACTATTATTCCATTACTCCGTTTGTGGAAGGCACTGGGATATTTTATTTTTGCGAATTGGTCAACTTTCACCGAATTGTATTTTGTAACTATCAGCTAGGGTGCTTGTGTATGTGTATGTATAGTTTTTAAAAAAGTACTGTATGCTGATGATAATACTTCTCGTCCTTTTATTGGTGAGGACGATGATAAGGAGGTGAGGGTTTGTACTTTGGTAGAAAAACGGGAAAAATTCCGTACAAGCTTCTAGTAGTAGAGAGGTGTAATGGCAGAAGAAAAGGGAGCAATTTTTAGTGGAACATACGATATATATTTAAATAACGTTGGCATTTTGTGTAAACAGAGAAAGATATCATGTCCGGTTTTACTGGGCGGATACAAAAATACTACTCTTTTGTCGGTCAGTTTATTCTTCAACTCTCTGGCTGGTTGGTTTGAACTCTGTAGATTTTTATTTTAGTTCACTACCCCCAGAAATTTAAATGCACGTAGATGCAGATGCAGCGATTACTTTCTTAAAACCACTGATTTCTAGTTGCCCTCGCTGTTTTATTTTTCGAATAATATTCGTAATACAATTTTAACCAGATATATGACGCAATTTACCTTCGGTAGTATATTGTACTGTTAGACTTTTTAATGAACATGAAATAATACAATGAAAATGAGAAACAAGTCTGTCCTGTATGAGCAATCTTTGCAAGGTATTTAACAGATTGTATAGTCCTAGCCGACCTGTGAAAACGGCGACCAACCTAAGCCGCTTAGTAGAACAATAGACTGCGATTTAAGTGGAAAGGGGTAAAAAGGTCGTGTGAGAATGCCGACCATGTCTTACTCCGATTCCTGTACTTGTACGTATGGCACGCTTCTTTAACGGATAAGTACCTGAAGAACGCCTATCATATAATATACGTAATTTCACTTCATATGCATATGTATTTATCCCAAGTACTGCTGCTAATAAACTATAAATAATACATAACATGAATTACATAATTTAATTTGGGTTAAGTTTTCGTGGGGTAACATGCATCATTATGATTTAATCAAGAGCTTCCAAAACTTAAACCACATTCATTATCAGTAAAGGATGTGCACACATTGTGTGCCCATACACTGAAATATAATATAAATATTATAGGTTATCGTAAAATAAATATTTTAACAATTTCTTCAGCACACTCACACGGGTATTAGTTGTCTCTACTATAGTTCAACAGAGCGAGATTTAATGTTGGTCATTGATACACCGATGGCAAACTTTCTAGTTATTGAGTATGAAAATGCAAAATTCTTAATTTCAAACATGCCTGGTCAGAATGAAATTTCCAACATTGCTGACAGTGATTGTACTGAATATTATTTTCGCGCTAACCTGCCGTACAAAATCTAGAGATGGAAGGACAACTTGTTTTATATTTTTTTATAACTTTTAGGGAAAAGTAATACTAAAATTGAAGTTACTACAAATTACATATACAAAAAAGTATTATTAAAAAGTAGTGTTTCATATTTTTTCGTAGAATAAAGAAAATGTAAATATTACGATTTGTAATTCAAAGGTAGTGTTTCAGAAACTTTCAGTAATTTGTTTAAACATTTGCTCTTAGTCGTGATTTACATATGCATATAACCAAAAAAATCATATTTTAATAAAATAAAAATAATAAAAATAACATTTATATCAAAGATCTTCACATTTAGATCTATATACGTATTTAGTTAATAAAATGATAATTTTGCTATGTCATCAGTTTTGCCTTAAGACTCAAATTTAATACTATAATTATCAGATAAGAACATTGTTTTGGGGATATCCGTTTCAGTTTTTTGTTTCAGATTTCATATTTGATAGCGAAATTGAATTATCCATATATTATGTATCTAAATCAATTTTTGTTTACAAAATGACGATATCTAACTATTTTGTATACCGTAGCCAACACAAATCCTACCAATAATTTTTAATTGTACTACAGTGTCGAATATGACTACAGTAAGTTAATTAGATAGTGAACACATTTACCAAAGCAATATAAATGATCCAGAATGATCATTTTTATTGCATATTAGCAAACTTGGGATAAATGCATCTGCTTTTTACTATTTGTTCTACTATGATAAAAAAAATTGAATGAAATTATGTATATTATATGATAGGCGTTCTTCAGGTAGTTAGCCGTTAAAGAAGCCTGCCATACGTACAAGTACAGGAATCGGAGTAAGAAATGGTCGGCATTCTCACACGACCTTTTTACCCCTTTCCACTTAAATCACAGTCTATTGTTCTACTAAGCGGCTTAGGTTGGTCGCCGTTTTCACAGGTCGGCTGAGACCACCCTACCATTTAACAAGCAACTTTTATTATATACCTGTCATTTTATACGAAAACGTTTGTTGACTCGCATAGGGATATTCAAATGTGTAGGCAAATTGTTTTTTAAAAAAATCACATTTTTATAATCATCAGATAATTAACGACTTAAAAAGTAAGTAACTTCCTTTACCATATCATTGGTTTCTAATAATACTTAATTTCTAATTGTACTTTTGAAATGTCAATTTGAAATATGTATAATTCAAAACGAATGGAGATGTTGTTCAATACTACATTTTATGTCATTAATGTCTTGAATTTCGGTTTCGGGATGGGCCTGAAAATTGGTCCGTGTGTTGCGATGTCTATCGACCAGAAACTTGTTTGCTCATAATATGAACTTCATATCATTGTCGAAATAACATAAATTTATAGCACGCAAAAGTGAATAGGCCAATGTCAGCCTAGCTGCAATAGAACGTGCCTTTTCATAAATAATGGAACACAATATCAGCCAAGATTCCATTTCCAAGTGCAACGCATAATGCAACAAGAAGCAAGCTACGGACCTACTTTCTATGCTAAATTTCATATTCTTTTGGAGTCTTAATATCTAACGGATTGACACTTGAATGAATCTAATTTTTGGATTGACTTATATACATTTCTTCGATCTGATAATGTGTTTTAGACTAACGAACAATTCAATGGCAAAACTATTATTCACACGAACAACGTATATCAACTATGGTTTATGGGCAAAAGTAAATATGTATGGATTCGTGTTATATCTATTCACTGTGGCTACGCCTTTTTTTTATTGCCACAGCCACTATTATATTTTTGCAATGTTGCAATCTTTGAATGGGTGGTCGATAAAAATTAGGCATGGTGAATTTATACCATAAATAGGTATATGATATAATATTACAGTCTCTAGTTTTCCAATCCATTTACATATTTTTTCAGAAAATATTTTTGCGTTTTCATAAATTTTTCGGATGCAGTCTTTAGAATATCAATGAAAATGAAAATGAAATGAAAACTTTACAATGTTGTGGGAATAAGTCTCCACCCGCTTGACCGATCGTGACCCAAACCCCAAAACCAGAAAAACGAGAAAAGTTGAAAGATTCGAGCTTTTTTCAAGAGTACAGTAAGATCATATTCTGTCTCCAAAACAACAATCTGGAGCAATTACACAATTACATGTTTACAACTGAGATAAGATTCCAAAATAATAAAGATTCTCCTATTACATTTTTATGGTTTCTATTTTGATATTTGTTTATTACCTAGTGATTGGAAGGAGCAAGAAATTCTGTTTTAATTGTATTTCGAAATTATTTTTTTCATTTCCTTGTCATATCGGTTGACAAATCAATTCTTACAATATGTTTGAGTGTGAAAATGTCATGAAATAAAACAAACTGGCCTGTGGACAAAGCGAATATGGAGAAAGAATCTAAAACGTGTATTGTCATAAATTATCTCATACTATTTTAGTCAAGTGCGCACGGAAACATTCCGATTTCCATGTAAAAACAGAGGCAACAATGCATTCAGATGCGAACTGCAATGTACGCACATGATAACGTGTACTCATCTCACTCACTCATCTCGAATGTGATTCCGTAGTCTGGAAATGATACGGATTTAAATGTAAAAAACCGCAAGTAGTTTATAAAAACCAGGAATTGAAAGATACTTTTGAAAGAGACATTGCAGTAAAGCATCTGTGGTATACATTTTAGTAGATTCACTATATTATGGGCTTCATTATAACAATATATAATCAATATTTTTATAATAATAATATTGAAATTTGAAGGTAACTGCATGTTTCAATGTTTCAAGTTTCATTTCCTCATTTTTGAACGGAAATGATCAAGATCTGTCAAAATAAGCTGCTTTGAAATGAATAATAAAAACGCGAGTACAATAAATTTATTTTTAGGATAAAAGCCCACTTGGAACCAGCGACTTTGGATGCTTGCTTTTGTACAGGAATACGCTTAAATATCGGTTGTACGGTTATATGCTCTAAAAACAAAGCATATTATTTCATTTGTTTTGTACCACTGGGAACTTCTTGAGCATTATTATGCAACATTTTTAGATACACACTAAAATTTCTTTGTGGGTGTGATATTGAATACGGAAATCGAGTAAGACGTATAATAAACTGAGGAGAATTCTAATCGGAGACAATTTCTCAATTGTGCATTTCTCAACAACGATTGCACATTGTATTGGATATGTAGGTCAGCCTACCAAAAATAGAAAATAAACAATTATTTAGCAGACGTGAACTCTGAGGAGCTTTTACCAGTAGTCTTTGGGAGCAATTTGCCTATAACAAGGCCTTTTAACTTCGATTATGCGCAGTGTACTTGTACCATTATAGTACATACGTCACTTGTTATCTTATCATGTTCTCATCCATGCCATAATTGAATTCTAGGCTGCTTGGAAATGTTTCAACCGAATCTGAAGAGTGGCATGATACAACTTTCTTTGATATTCATTTATTTTCTCTGGGAAAGATGACATACAGCAGTTTACAATTTAAATATCTTAAGTATCTGTACCTACTTTACACAAGAACTTATGAGGAAATAAATAATACCTGTGTATAAATTATTAATTCAAAATTACTCTCAAATGTCAATTTGAAATAATGTAAAGTGGGAATAGACCTTTTGTCCGACCTTGCATTTTATGTCATTATTGGCATGCATTTTATTTTACGTGTACGTTTGAACTTATATATGATTATGGTATAAGAAATGATTGATTAATGCAATTGTAATCGATACGACACCTTGATGAAGTTCATGCTTGATTTTATACCTCACCGTCAAAGCTCCAACTGAGAATGTGAATTTTTTTGAGTACTGCTTCGAAATGTATGCCTAATAAGCAAATGGCAATTATGATTATTTCAAAATAACCACTTGATAAATTTTAAACCAAAACTGTTGGGTTAAAATACCATGCATTGATATCAATTTACTCTACTAAATACATATTTCAGGCTAACCAATGATTTACTTGTTCCCTGCTTGTTCCCTGCAATAAGCTTAATCTGCTCCCCCAGCGTGTTTAGATATATTGAATAAATTATGGAGAAAAATGTTTTCAGAGAAGATTACAAAAATCATTTGCATGGAAATTGTAACATGTACTATGAAAGTTAAATTTATTGACAGGATTCATTTCGCTTGCTTCTGCAAACTAGCGTTTTATATGAATGCACATTGCAATCTCTCTCCTGCCGCATTGTTGCAGAAATAAAAAAATATAACATTGAAATATGAGTAGGGCAACATTTCAGTAGAATTGTGAGCGAAGAAAAATAGTACGTGCGTTTTCATAAATTATGCAACCCAACTTCAGTCAGTATCACAGTTTTCTTCACATGCAAGGTAAAATGTAGGTAAATGCAAGCTACGGACCTACAATTGTGTTCTCAATTATTCTTTTGGACGCTTGAGATTTAAATAACTGGCATTTGAATGAAGCTATATTCCTACTATCTTATTTACATTGGTATAATCTGATAATATATTTTGGAATAGCGAAAATTAAAATTGCAATACTGTTAAGGATAAATAGATATGGATTTGGCTTTATTCGCTTTTGTTACGCCCATTTTCTTACTGCTAGTGCATTTTTGGCAATGTTGAGCTCTCTGAATGGATGTTTGATGAAGCTGAGGCGTGATAAATTTAAACCATACCAAAATCCGTAAATGAAAGAAAAGTACATAGTCTGTATGTTAAATGGAAAATGTATCCGAATACGCATGGAATGTATGCGAATTCACGTCATGTCCACTGACTGCATTTGTAAGATAAGATTCATGAAACACTAAAACAATGCATTTTATATAAAATCCTTGCAGTTTGAATTACCTTACGTATGATTATGTAAAAATCCTTATCATTATTCCTATTGGACATTTCCGCAATTTTTGTTTTTCTTACTTGATGACTTGCCAGTAGCAAGTTTTCCTTGAAATGATTGAGTCTATCCAATGGAACAATTTTGGAAATCAGCCTATCATGTTTTGCCGTTTTTCATTTCTAAATTATTTTCCAACATTTCCTTCTCATGTCGTGTGGGAAATAAATTTTCACAGTTCATTTGATTGTTAAATAGTTAATAGACACGAGCCATATGCGAAATTGTATATTTTTTTCACAAGATAATTCTCTACGTGGAATTTCTGCTGAATCAGTTTAGGAAATAAGCGTTTATGAAAACTACATTTGTGCAAATATAAATTGCAATAGAAAACTGTCTATGTAAATCAAGCGGTGGGCTTGTGTAGAAGTCTCCCGCTTATCTTTTATCTGCTCTCCTACGCACGCGGTGCTAACAAAAATCATAATGGGATGATTCACAGGACACATAGTAATATAATATTTATTAAGATGAATTTTTTGTGTTAACGAGAAGCAATAAGTTTAATGACGAATTGTATGTACATATTTGGATTTGTTATTGTTTACATCTGGAAAAAATGCAGTAGAAGAGGTCCTCGGCATTCCAAATGTATATGTGCAAATTCTGACGGAAAATAGATAAGCTTGCCCTTAGACGTGTGTACTTCGAAATACGGTTATGGGTCCAAAGGGATACAATCTATCCACCACGCAGGGTGATATGCAGACTTGGCATCTCAGCAGACGGGAGTATTTTTAGGTGCAAGTTTCAATAATCTGCATTGAGTACACTCCTCAGAACCACCTGTTATTATACATATGCCTGAACACAAACAAAAATCATATTTCCAGCGACAAAGTAATGCTTTCTAGAATTTAAAAGTCGCGATTTTTTGTAAATAAAATAGCTGTTCCTTTTTATAATTATTCTCAAATTTTTCATGATAGGTATGTAAATTTACCTATGAAGAAATGACTTGACAATTTGTTTCACTTTCAACCACATTTTTATCACTTTTGCCAATATTGCTACCAGTTCAATTGCCAACAATTTGTTCAACCAAATATGCAATAATTAGTACCAAAACAGTTACAATTACTTGGCAGCAGAAATGAATATCATGGTTAGGATTTTTTCGCAAACTTGGAAAATAGAAATGCATCATATGAAACAAATACTAAATAGTTCTTGTTATCTCAAATCTCATCTTATCTATAACACCTTGCCAATCACATTTCACTCATAACTAGCTGTTTCCATAAACCCACTAATTGACTAACTTATTGAACCCGGTTCATGCAGGTATCATTATCAGACAAATAAAATTATGTTTATAATATTTCATATTTTTAACACCTAGAAGAATTTTTTTGAAAGTTAAGTCTATGGTTACTATTATTTTGAAAACAAATTCAAGGTATAAAAACTTACTGTAACAGAATTGGTGGTCCTGTGGAGTTGACTTGATTAGTGATGAGAGAGGGAAGTCATTATCGTTCTCGTTACACATCATGCTATGACGCTGATGGATAAGCACTGTCTGGAAAAAAATAGAAATTGAATCACACCAATTAAAAAAATCTCAACAATAAAATGTGCAATTGCAATTTATCAATGTGATTTTTTGCACTAAAAATCAGCAAAAATACCTTTTTTTGCAAAATATTGCAGAACGCCTGCAAATGCACATTGGTAATTCTGTGTTGTTGCCTCATATCCTTTTCCGCGGTTTCACTCTTAACACATTCTCATTTTAATATATTCCTAGGCGGTTCATCATGCACCCCGCGGGCAACCCCGCTGCATCGTAATCCTTCACGCCATTATTACGGTTTCACATTTTTATTACCAACGTCACGTCCAATCTGATAACTTTCTCCTGTTTCATTGTCATGTAAAACAAAAAGGTAACCCAAAAGATTAAACACTACAATGAGATGTTTGAATTAATTGAACAAATAAGTATAAAATACATACACGTTTTATGTTGGTATGCACACATGTAAATATGAGTTATAAACAAATTAGTTCAATTTGTTTTTAAGCCAATTTTTAAAAAGTTTCGCAATATGTATAAAAAATTAGTTTATATAAAGAAGTTAATATAGACGCTAGTGTGGTCAAATACTTATCTATATTTTTGCTTTAAAAGATCTTATATTTACAAAAACTGCATTCTAAAAAACCTGTTTCGGTTTTGATCTATCTTCATTTGAAGGAATCAGCGGCTGGCTGTCGTCTGGAAACCTTTTCCTTGTTGACAAAAATTTGCATCAGGAATTACGTAAATATGTAAAGTTTACTATTTTAAAACTATAAACATAAAATTATGTTTGAATCCCAAAATACTAAATTCAAAATAAATATATTTCATATTCATATTTATGCCTGATAATGCAATAATTTATTACTGAAATATTCTCAAATTTAACTCATCGATTAGTACAGACGTACAATAGGCACATATTTTGACCCACCTCTTCCCCAATCGCATCGTGATCATCATCCTTGACGTCATCAACTTCTAGGTTTTGATTCATCGTCATATCCAATCATATTGTCTTCTCTTCATTGGCTCATCGGATAAATAACAACAAGCACAAACGTTTGATTATAATAATACATAGCTCAAAATAGCTCAAACGAAGAAACGTTTTATAACTGCAGGAAGGCTGTATCAGAGGAATGATTTGTAATATTAATGCAAATACTTTCTCTCTATTTGGTAAAAAATTGTTTCAAAATCAAAACTGTGAGTACATAATATTTTTAAGATTCTATGTCTGAGAAAGCCCCAACACCTAGTATTGAAAGAAAATAATACAAGTTCTACTGCAAAATGGCAAAACCTACAAAAATTATAAACATAAGGTGTTATAAATTATTTAAATTAGTTAATTTGTGCTGTTACACGCTAGTCTAAACCCACACCACCGAAGCTGCCCCTGCGACCATAAATCCTACACAACGCCATGGCCCCGGAACCCTAAACTCTCCACAAAGCCGCGGCCGCCTCGACCCTAAACCCACTACAACACCACGGCCCTCGTGATAATAAACTCACAACAATCCCACCACCCGCCGGATCGTGAATCCTCCACAACGCCACGGCTCCCGAGAACCTAAACCTCAACAACCACACGGCCCCCGTGACCCTAAACATAACATCGCCGTGGCTCCCGCGAGACCAAACCCACCACAACCCTTCGGCCCCTGGGAGCCTAAACTTCACAACGCCACGGCCCACGTGACCCTATACACTACGACGCCGCGCCACCCGAAAACCTAAACCCAACAGACTCCCACGGTCCTAAGGACCCTAAACTTCACAACGCCATGGCTCCCGAGAGCCTAAACCCGTCACAACGCCAGGGCAACCGCGACCCGAAGCCATCCACAACGCCACGGCAAAAGCGACCATAATCCCCCCACAACAACACCACGGCCCCAGGGACCCAAAACTCACCACAACGCTACCGCCCGCGCGAGCGACAACACACCACAACGCCACGGTCCCAGGAACCCAAAACCCACTACAACCCAACTACCCGGGGATCGTATAACCTCGACAACCCCACGGCCCCTGGGACCCTAAAATCCCCAAAAACGCCAAGGTCCCTAAACACTACAAGGCCACGGCTCCCGACAGGTCATACCCCACCACAACGCCACGGCTCCCAAGAGCCTAAACCCGACGGCACACGAGAGCCCAAACCCGAAGCAAACCCCAGGGCCCCCGGGACCCTAAAACCACCATGCAGTCTCCAAAAACTGCCAACGCCACAGCAGAGGACGAATTGCGATTCTATTGTTGACTCATTGTACCAAAATATTTATCAACTAAATATAAGTATAAATACTTGGGCATATAAAATTTAAAACATAATAATAAACAAATAAATCATTTGCTATTTCAAACTAAACCACAGAAACACTAAATATGATAGTAAACTGAAACTTTGTACGTTGCTTACTTACTTATTGCTTGCATGTAAAATTGTTCCTTTGGAGTAGAGATGAGTGTACATGAGGAAGTGTAAGTCATTGACTTACTCGTTAATCTTGAGCAAAGAGGCGGATGGGTAATCACTGTTTTCTGGTGGAAAATAAATATTGGGAAAATATTAATAATACAAATTACCACTGCACACAAGCACAACCCATTGTAAAAAAGTAATTACCCGAATTGAAAAGTACTAAAGGCGTGAATGATAACATTGGTAACTTTAAGTGGCGGTCCTATGTTATTTTCTTCCTACCTCCACGGTTTACTGCACTGCAAGGCGGGTAACTTCATCCCAAATCCCGTCAGCATCCCCACTGCATGATCTTCTAGCCAACCAATGAATTTGAGCGATTTTTCGTCATCGTCACTCAAAATGTTATAGTTTTCGCCTCGTGTTTTATCGTATCAAATTAATAATAACACAAAATGTTAAATATTTAAATGAAACAATTTAATCCTTTCCGAAGATAATTATAAAATAAACACACAATTGTTGCACTCATGCCATCAAACATTAACCACAAAAATAATTTATTTTGATGGAAAACTGATTTTAAATAAAATGCCACGACTTGATTTAAAAAGTGTTGATGTTTATGTAATTAATATTAACGCCTGTCTGATAAAATATTTATTTATAATTTTTACGCAAACTAACTTTACATAAAACACTGTAATTTTCAAAAACTGTCGTTATTAGGTACGTATTGCTTCGTATCGTGTTATGCAAGCAGGTATGTATTGTTTACAATATCTATACTGTTAAATTATATTTATATTTATGTATTAATTTATATTGGTTTCAAATTATATTTCTAATAAAGCCATAACCTAATTACATTACTTAACGATGGTACAAATAAATTTCTAAATCTTTTCTATCGATTACAGACCATAAGAATTGTCAGTTCTCATCACTTCAATATTCTCCAATAAATAAAAAATATCTTTAATTCTGCCGATGTTTGACATCAAACGGTAATAATTATATCTGATGAGCACTAGTTTCAGTTTACGTTATAAAGTTGCGGTGTATTGTTTTGAATTAATCGATGTATGGTTATTTTTTAAGGATTCATGCGCTTTGCAGGTAAGCTTATTTTCAACCAACGCTGCTTCTTTTTGCTTCTTTTTTACTCACCTGATAGGATGTGCCCAAGATTATCAGGATACTACATTGTTAGTTATTCCAATTGACCTTCAATCTTCAGTAAATCATTTTCTAAAAATAAAAAATTTAAAAACTGCACCGCAACCGTTCAGCAATTATTGTGCAAAAATTATTTTATTTTCAGGTTACCTGGTGATTACATTTCCTCAGTTTGTCTGTGAGGCAGAGTGCTATTCTGGAATCGGGGGATGTACGGCCGGGCAAACTGATTGGCATTCAATGATAGTGCCCTGCATCGGGAATCTCAACAGCACTTGAAAATGTGCTTTAAATTTCAAGCGTCAATAGTATTTTGACTCGTTCATGTCTTTTGGAAGTCGTCATTTGTTTTGTTGATACGGGCAAACTTTCTTCCCATTCTGCCTCACAAAGTAAAACGAAAAATTATAAAATAAATTAAATATTCTAACATAACCGTACAGTCACGTATTAACAATGGATTACCAAAATATTTGCAATACACTACGTTGTGTTCACTGATAATTTTAGGAAACTATCATATTGAATTTTCATTAAATGTATCCATCTGGAAAAGAAAGGCGAAAAGACACTTTGTTATCACAAATCCTCCTCTAGACTGGGTTGATTATGAAACGATTAAAAATGAAATTGTAAAAATTTAATATCCTGATGAATTTTTTCTCAGCCTTGTCAATAAAGTTATCTTATGACCGCAATAAGGCAAACAAATATTGCGAGCCAAATACTCTACATCGTTTTTTACTCTGAGGAAACTGACATTTTTTATTCGCATTGTATTTTGCGTGGTGAAGATTTTGTCCCGCCTCCATACAGATTATTATTATTCATACTCGTTCACTCAATACTCAAATGTGAATAGGTCATGCGTGTGTTGAACTTAGGGAGAATAGAAATAAAACGTGAGTTATCATAATGTACGTATTCCAGTTTCAGCGCACTACACCTCTCCGTGTGTTTTAAAATGGAAGGGAAATACTTTAATTTTGATGTAATACGATGTAAGCTGTGAACCAAATAAAATTTTCATACTGATTCTAGCGCGATGATGCAGTCTGAAGATATCACTGATTGACATATGAATGACGCTTGCTTTGGTTCACTTTTATTTTCATTCCGTGCTAAAAAAATTAATATTTTCTAAAACGCACAAATACATATGTAGCCACATAAACTTAATAGGAGGCGTTAAAGTTAACAAACCATTATTTTTTTTCTGGGTGGTTTTTATAGTTGCAAAAGATTCATAATGGGAGTGATTATGAATGATGCAATCCAATAAGGACGCGTAATACTTTCAGCAATTGTATTTGAGACCAGCTTAATTCTTCTGCATTCAGCCAATAATAAAGATTGAAATAGGTATATATGGAAACAAAATAAGTCACGAGATATATGTATAAAACAGAACTATAGTTCATGTATGTATATATACAGGTGTGAATCTAATTTTCACATCATTTTTGCCACTATCACACATTTTGTGTTGCAAATGCAACGTATTGAGATAAAAGCCAGGCAGGCAAATTGAACCACATCAACTCAGCAGACGTGAAGTTTATGGGATGCTTGTGCGGATGAACTCAGAAACCAATACGCTTACTCTATTAAACAATACAATCTGCTTACCTATATTTCCCTTACAACAAATTGACAAGTTTAATTTTAACAAACTTTTAAATTTGATAATTTACAAGACCTGCATAATTTTTATATGAATTTATATAATAATAACAAATATTACAGGAGTCAAATAATATTTAATTTCCATTTGGGTGTTAGGTAAACTAATGTATATTTTTTTAAATCATCTATGCTAAAACAATGTCTCTCTATGTTGGTTATGTCAAGGAATGGGTTCCGAGAAAGTAAAAAAATAATCGATGGAAGCCCGAAATAATCGATACGACACTGGATGGAGTTCAGGCATGTTCACACAACCATCACACTTGAACTGATAGTTTAAATTATTAATCAGGGCTATAAAGAAATATATACCTTTACCGTAACTAAGATAATATGAACAGGAATATTTGATAAAATGCACACGAATTTCTAATTTTCTACATTGATGTCAATTTACTCCATTAAATACTTAGGGATAACTAATTTATTTTCTGTCGACAGCATGAGAATCTGTAGGCGTAGATTATTCAGATGTATGGAATATATGGGAAACAAATTTGTCATGAACGATATAAAAATTTGGATGGAAGTGCCATTAACAATATGCAATGTGAAAGTTATTTTTTATTGCATATTTTATTTCTACGTTGTATTACTGCATCAACATAACTTGTGGTATGCAATAACAATATACAATAGGGCTACGCAATATTTAACTATATTTCCGAAGCAAAATGTCATACATATGTCGGGAACGCGTATCCTCATCATCATGTGTATCATCCATGCCATTTCGTTGTTTTTTAGAGAAAACAGATTAATTTATCTTGTGATGTGAATATAACACGTAAACAGTGTTCTAAGGAGTTTGTAATCCGCAATATACTCAGCTAAATGAGAATCAAATAAAGATTTTATACGTTTCAAATACATGCCCACCGACTGACAACTTGGTTATTAATATCGTTTCTGAAATAAAGGAATGCAATAAATTTTAAATGTGAATAGGGCAATGTCAGTGGAATTTGGGAAGAAGGAAATTGGAATGTGAGCACTCATAAATTACCCAATACCAGTCAACCCGAGTGTGTGAAACTTCACCTGCAAGGGAAAACGCATCTAGATGCACTAACCTACATACCTAGTAATATGCACTCAATTACTTATTCCTTTTCACACTCGGGACGTCTTTGATTGTAGAATGAATGAAGCTTGATACTTCCTTCCTGACTGACATTGGCACTGTCTTATGATAAAGTGCAATATAGGTTACATAATTTTTATATCTGTTCGCTTTGGTTACGCCTTTCTTCCAACTCATGAATTTTTGACAATGTGAACCTCTTTGAAAAGGTAGTCGATGAAAACTAGCCGTGATAAGTGTATGTAAATCATAAATTGGTAAGTGATGGGATATTGGGAAGATTAGGTATATAAGTTGTTCATATATTTTCTTTATATGAACATTGTGGGGAATTCCTGGAAGATGCCAGACTTAATATTCCTTAAAAACTTACGCTGAGCAAATGTAAACGTCACAATTTCTACGCATAACATGAGATGGAAATACACATGTAATACAGCATGAATTTGGTAGTTCATTCCTGAAGAAATACTGAGGCATATTGTACATTTAATAACATGTTATGTTCATCCTTATCGGCGTAATAAATATATAAAATAATGATTTGTTTCGGATTCCGTTTTTGCTTAACCGCATTCTATGCCTACCATTTCATTCATTTCAGTTCTGGAGTATTGCATACTTGCATAACAATGAACTAGTACATTTGTGATACTAAACTAAACAAAAGTAATTAAATTAAACTTAAATTAAATTTGAGGAATGCGTTCTCGAGAATGAATGTTGAGCTCGTTTTGTTTTTGTTTTTGCAAAATATGAGCATGTTATAAAATAAGATGAAAGCAACACGTTATCTCAGACGTGTTGGCACTGGCACTCGGTGTGAAAAAAGTATTGCTACTTCAGCCAAGCATTTTACATTATTGTATGTAACACATCAAGCATGATGATTCATCATGAAAACCCAAACGACAAAGAAAATTTTTCATTGCCCAAAAGTATCCATTTTGTTATGATGTGTAAGTGCAAGTCACATCGTCAAAGAAGAAAAATCAGTACCACATTCGTATTAAAAGGTTCAAAGTTTTGACCAATGTCGAATTGTTAAAATAGTTTTGCTTAGCTAATGTAATTTTCCATAAAATATTCATAAGATAACGCGTGACCGAATCCGTTACGCGCATCAACCAAGAAAAAATTGTTCAATCAATTTCCATTACTTAATTTTTATCACTTGAGAGACGAAAAGTAATTCCTTGGTTCAAAATATTTAACTGTTTAAACTTTGAACTATGACCCAAGCCGGAACAAAAACTATGAATTCAAGTAAACCACACATGATGATTTACATACATTTTGCGGTCTTTGTCCGTAGGCAAATGCATTTCATATTTGTTGTCATGTTCTATTTTATTGAGAATATCGATGAATGAATGTGGTTTTTATTGACCACCTTTCAAATCGTACAATTTTCTAACAAGGTTACTTCATACATATGCAAGCAACTTCAATATTGGGAATTTTATTTTTTCATGTCGTCTAATTTAAAAAAAATCATTATTATACCTAGGTAGCTTCAGAATTGCATTGAAAAATTTGTTAAAATTTTGCATTTTATTATTTCAGTTTTCTGCAAATCAGCTTACTGTATTTTGAAGTTTTTCATTTGTAAATTAGTTTCGGTTATTTCTTTCTCATGACAGGTAAGAAATCCATTTTCACAATACATTTTAAGTGAAGTGAGGTGCATTGCATTGCATTCAGCACCTCATATGACGTGGTTTTGGAATCTGGAATTTTACGGGGTGGACGAATGAGTGAAACTTATTTTGGTTTTAAATTTCACATTTTCGTTCCGTCCTCAGACTCAGCGTCTAGCTAAAAAATGAAATTGGATTGATTGATTAACATTGGAACATCGCACTGACCCTTGGGAAGCGAAAACCCCGCGCAAAAGGTTATACACCAATGACATTTTATTGTAACTTACCAAGGAATTTTTTAAGTTTCTACAATTCGTGGAATCAGTGTCAATTTTAATGATTTTTAAGCAAACTCCATATGGATATAATGGTTATCGGTTTTGCTGGATTTTCGCTTCCCACGGGTCACTGAGATGTTTCAATTGGGAGGTCTGTAAACTTCATGAATGTCAAATTTAGGTTCCAAAATCCTTGGAAAAAGTGGCACACTAACGAAAATACATCAGATTTGGCCCAAATAAAATGTTTCAATTACAAATTAATCATTATTTTTTTGAAAATACACTAGAACTTAAAACAAATTTCAAAGTATGTTTCCCCACTAAAACAATGGTCACTCAGGTCCAACTTTAATATCTTTACATGCCTTGAGCCGCTAACCAATCTATTTTGTATGCGAGTCTGTGCAGTTTCTGCGGATAATCTAGTGTCTTAGGATCGAAAATACCGTTGGAAACGACATTTAAAAAACACAATTTTTTAAAAGTATTTTTTCCGTCTGCGACAGTTGAATTAAAAAATTATTTTTTAGCAACTTGGATTTTAACTGGCTTTATTTTACAGTACTTTATCTTAGTTTTTAAATATTTTTTTTACTAAAGTATGTGCATGATTTAATTGGAATAGTAAAATAAATAGTCAAGTAGCTTGTTATAATTTTTACATAAAATTATTTTTTTACACACGTTGAATGACTATGGAATTACTATTTAAATTGTTTGAGTGCTTAGAAGAAAGTTGAGGTGGTCGTGGGCATGGTGAGATTCATGATGATAAGCCGCATCCGGCATATGAGAAGCGAGTTTCTGATAAGCTTTTTGAGGTCGAGTGCCGATTAATTGCTGCTCTCCTTCCACCTCACCCCTCCATTACTAATATTCCGAATCGCGCTGGTCAGCAGAATCCGCGTGATCCTTCTTGGAAAGTGGATCTGTAAAAAAAATTAAAGAGTTTATCATTTTTTTAAAGAAATGGAGGGATAGTGGATGGGGTTTGGAGGTTACCTGGAGGTAGGTCTTTGTTGGGAATAATGATTCCGATTTGGAAAGGGGAGGCTAAAAAGATATCCGCCGCAGCGATCCTCAGCCGCTGCTGTTGGAACACCGAAAACTTAGATAATCTCTCTTTCAGTTGGGATAAGGCGGAGGGATCCACCAGACCCACCATATCCTCCAGTTTTCCTTCAGATAATTCATTCGTGATAACTGCTACCACCTTTAAAAAATAATAAATTGGTTAGCTTATCAGAATAGCTTATCAAGAGCTTATCTTAATTATTTTTTTTAAACCTGTGCAACCGGTAAGAAAGTCCTGCATGGATAATTCCTTATCAAAGGAGGGCCTCATGGAGGCAAGTCCATTAAAGTTGGGAACGGGTGCCTTTGTTCTTATTGTCATTCCCTCCACCTCCATGGAGGAATCTCACTCCAATTTCACTCAAAGCCGGAAAAATGTTGAAGGCGACGTCTTCAAAGATGAAGAGGATGCTGGCATTGTAACGCCTTCAAACGCCTTATTTTCGGGCAACTTCAAAAAAATAATTAACTTAATTGCCCATTATTTTAATTACGATTTAAAATATTTAGCTTATATGGTTAAGTTTGTCAATGTGGCCCAACTCCGTGAGGATATACCTGAAAAAAAATAATTAAGAAATGGTTAATTATTTTTTTAAATTATCCTTACTGGTGCAGTTTGCCGCTGACTGGTCATAACCAACGGAAACCTGATGCGATTGTATTTAGCTCAACTTGACGCCAACAACAGTAGCCCCTCCTGCCACAACCTCCACCCATACTCCCTTCACACCCTCCATTTGACCCTCCACCCTCCCTCCCTCCTCCCCCTCCACTGCAGTTGCTACAATCTCTCTCGAGCATGAGGTCGGATCGAACCAGTCCCAGCGAAATCCTCTTTTTTAATCAACACATTTAATTATCCTAATTATCTTTTTAATTGCAAGGCTAATTAACTTTTAGAAAGAGGTAACCCTCACCATTAGAAATCTAACTGCTTTGCACTGTAAAGTTTGCAGAGAGAGAGAGAGAGAGCAATTAAACTACCTATTTAAAATATCCATACTACCCGTTTTATTATTTTGTAAACAAAATTTTTTTAATTGAGGTTCGAAAATCCTCCTCTCACCTGAGCTACTCCTTCCTTCCGAACAGATTCGTAGATCTCGAACAGTCAACGGATGAACTCGTCCACTTTGCAAGCACTGCAAAAAAAGAATTAAAAAATTATTAAAGTTTTTACAATCAATCCATTTTTTTATTTATCACAGTAGTTAAATTTTGAACTTACTTGGCTAAGGTGTTGTGTAAAAAATTGTAGTCGTGTGCGACCTTGTGGACAAGCTGGTTGAGAAGCCGGCAGAGGCGCAGGGACTTCTCGAACTCTTGTTTCGGGAATGGGCTCGGGAGCAGGAGAAATGGGGCGAAGGACAGGTTCTCTGTTCGGAAGTTGTCCTTTGGCCGCATCTCCACACCTGTTAAATTGTAATTAAAAATAATAATTAGTATTCCTCCAAAAATAAATAAATAATTATAGTTATTACCGTGCATTAACGCCCAGTCATTGTCCTTATCAACGACATTCTCCAGCGTCTGCTTATCCAACGGCAATAGAATGCAGGGCTCCATAATAATTAACAATTATAAATCCTCGTAAACTAACTGTTCCTCCAATCATTAAAAAAATTATCCACAAGACTCTTCCAAACAGGATGATGAATGAATGATGATAAGGTTGAAAACAATTGTTGATAAGCCTTCACCTCATCCTCTCTCTCTACCCATATTAATGATAAGCCATCCACACACTCAAAACTAAATTAAATTACACTTGGTAGCATAAATTTAACTACTGTCAAGTTTAAATGTTATTTATTTTTATGTAGGCAGGAACAGATGACGAGGAGGATGCGGCAACCTTGCATCAGCTTCTGGCAAGCCATGTACCAAACTGGGGCCGTCCACATAAAAAGGCGCACGAATAATTTATTTTTTTAATCGGCTTACTTAACTTGAAAAAAAATTTAATTGGTTAAAAATTTAATTTAATGAAGGTATTTAAATGGTAGGATTATTTTTTTTAAATATGAGATAAAAATTTGTGATAACGTGACGTGTGAACCTTCCCATATTCTCTTGCAGCTTAAAAAAGCGAGCTTTTGGGAGAAATTTTTTTTGTGGGTTTGAGGGGCAGTTGAGAATAATTAGTTTAATTGGACAATTATAGCGGCCTTTTAATTAATTTATTTTTTAAATCAATATTTAATTTTTTAGTTAGCTTTTGGGGACATTTAAAAACGCGTGGGAAATACAAAAAAACGAGTTTTAAATATATATTTTTTGAAGCAGTTTTTTTATTTTGATGTTTTTAGACGGGAACAAGGGCCCACATGTTTTCCTCCACTGCAGGACCTGCGTCAGGTGCTCGAAGATGTCTGTGGGGAGATTCCTCAGCTATTGCAGTCATTTGGAGTCGCCTCTTCAAAGTCTGGTAACGTTCCCAAGAGATCTGTGGAAGAAAATAAAGCACCGAGAAAAATTTATATATTTTTTTGGAGTGGAGGGAAAAATTTGGAGGGAAAAAATTGATAAGCGAGTGTACCCCATGATGTCCAAGGAACTCCACTTGTTGGAGGGAATGGCACCGAAGAAAAGCGTAGTGCACCGTGACATCTGAAAGGACCAAGGTCCCCACACTGGGTTCCAACTCGATCCTTAGTTTTTTGAGGCGTTTGAGATGCTCGAGACAAGGTCGCCTCCCACCTCCAATTTCCCCCAGTGCCTCCAAAAACTCGGCTTGACTTACTTGATCGTACAGACCAGCGTCCAGAATGTCCCGGCAGAGCTGCAAAGGCATTCCGGTCAAGATGGGGTCCACCGGCTGGTTCCTCCAAGGCTCGAGAAACTTAACCGTCAATTCCGTTAATTGTTCGGAAAGACACTGGAAAATTGTTTGGATCGCTCTCACGGAATCTGGCGTGACGAGAATGCTGAGGGAGTTGAGGCGTGGGAAGTGGAGAGGGAGGGAGGGATTGGGGGACTCCAGGGGGGTTTGGAGGTGGAGCTCGGAAACTGTGGGGGAGGCGATTGGAGGGAATGGCCACTTGGCTTCCGTTAATATAACGAGCTTCGTGAGAGACGGGAAGCTTTTGAGGATGGAGAGATGATCCCCTTTGATTTGGAGGGAGGTGACCCTCACACATGGAGGGAAGCTCGGTTCCTCCATCTGGTTATCGAAATCGAGAAGCAGGAGGTCCGTCAATGTGGAGGAGTGGGCCCTTGTAAAGTTGTGGAGGTGGGAGGAGTCTCCCAGGTGGGATCCGTAAAAGCGACAATGGAATTTTTTCAGGTGCTTCAGTCTTCCAGCAAGCTTATCCAGACTACTCCCGTGGAGTGCCATGGTAAGCGTCAGATATATCACAGAATTTGGGAGGTGGTCTACCAGAATCCTTTGGAACTCTTCATTTCCCTTCCTCCCGTCATCCCCCTCCAAATAGCTTGGAGGGAGGTGGACGGTAAACTCCTCCAGGTCCCTCGACGAATGGAGGATGCTTTGGAGTAAATGGAGGAGTTCTCCTGTGAG
>JAHZMV010003349.1:0-29948 GCA_027743765.1 Coecobrya sp. COE2
CGTCTTCAAGAAAACTGGGTGTATTTTCATTTTTCGTCATAGAAAAATTGAAAACACACGTAGTGAACGTTTCCCTTTCTAACTGGATTCTCTAAGCAAGGAATTTATTTTCGATTTTCATAGGAACAGTACACCATAATTCTATGACTTCCTGTGCTTAAAATTTTAGTTCTGATTCTATTTAGTTGGAGTCAGACAAACTGTGCTTAGCTTGTATTTTTACAAAATGTGACTAAAATTTCAAACTGTCTCCGGTCAGATTTTTGACTTGCAAAAAGTGGAAGATTGCAAAAAATGCCAAATAATGTATGTCGTTTCAACGATCGATAATGAAAAATTAGTTGGCATACATTTTAATTACGAGTAAGTGGAGATATTCAAATTTTATATACATATTTTTAATACCTAAATACCTAAATAGCAATATATAAAACATACTCGTCTAAGCTCGAGAATGTACTGTTCTTTAGGCCTATCCGGAACAAGTGGCAGTTAAATCTAGAGTGGTGTAGCAGCTTTCATATATAATATTTTATATTTAACAGTTCTTGTTGTCAGTCGACAATTCCAAGCTATGACATGCAATGTAGTAAATACAGTATTTTCTACATAGATCAAATGTCGATAGTTGTTAATGTGTGCCAACTACCATCTACGTGAGTTTGAGTATTTTTCCAAAAATGCACAGCTTCACCTGCCCCTACATTTCTTTGTTACTGCATCATATAGCCATATTTTCTGTAGAGCTGTGACTCAGGTACACACATTTACTGTGTGCATGCATTTTGCATTACGTACCCAGCCACTCGTCATTCTAAATAAATAAATATATTTTTGCCACAAGTTTCAACCTTACAGTATTAACTAAAGCGAATCATTTAAATAGTGACTATAGTGAGTGGGTTGCTGAGAGGCTCAACTTGAGTCAGGACGCAAAGCTCATGGTAATGTTTGGTTAGTTAGATCTTAATGAGTTTGAATATTTAATTATCACATCTCTCTTCTCCTCAACACAATGCAGTCTTGTTGCCGACGACATTTATTAGTCATTTTGGAGCTTTTATGTATTTCATAGATGCCACACTACCTATGCGTCACCGTCGTCACATCGCTGTTAAGTAAAGCTTTACAAATACATATTACAGTAGATATCATTCACCTGTTGTTTCCTATTCGTTTGCACGAAGTCATTAAGATTTGCTGAATAGTAGATGCTTTTTCAGTGTCATTTATATAATCACATTCCACCATCCTAGATGTTATATACATTCATAAGCTGTACTATCATACTGAATTTAAAATTTCATAGAATCTGGCCGTGGCCTAGTCAAGGATAATTACATATATGGAGTATAACATAATGCTGTTATAAACTCAGCAAATAAACCAACACGGCATGGTGCGCAGTTTCAACAAGATATTTGTTTTAAAGTAAAAATTTTTAAGAGGAGTTCCAACGTGTTGGATTTATTGAAATTGTCTATGGAATAATGTGTCGGTGACAATATACACGTGCATTAAATTCAGAAGTAATAAAAATCCAAAAAGTTTTGTATTGAGAGTTTATTGCTAAGAATCTTTGTTTACGTGTTGAATTTATTTCTTGGAATACATAACTCAAAACTCATACTTAATTTTACACAATCGTACCTCGCTATACTCTTTCATGCAAATGTAAAGAAAGAGTAAGATGGTGTCATCGCAAGAAAAAAACGATTACTCATAAAATCTAGATGGCAAACAATTCAATATTAGTCCAAATGAATTACATGAACATTATTCTTCTGTACGGGTTTGTGCGATTTGTAGACCACCAATACACGCATGTAAAGTGAAATACGGAAACTCCAAACGCCTACTATATCATTTACATTTTTATCAGTTTATTTTCAGTGTATTTGTTTTATTGTAATCTATATTTCAGAACTGAGTAAATATTTGTAGTGAAAATGTGAGTCAAAACTTTTAAAAATTCAAAGTTATTTATTTGTTTTCTTGTAAGCATTATATAATATAATAAAGTCATCAAAATGTGCGGCCTGACGTACTTCCAGCAAGCGAAAATTATCGCACTGATTGAAATAGTAAGTTAAGCAAAAATATATCAAGATATCATTATTCCAAGTGCATATTTTAAAAATTTACATTTAATTGTGGTTTTATTAATTTGATAAGGTTTCATCGATAGTAGGATGTGGTTTTGTGTCAATTTCCACTCTTATATTAGGATTTAGTCCAGAACTGAGGAGTAAAATTCTGCATGAAGACCCCGAAAATGTTTTAAATATCGTTTTGCATTTCTCAAGTAAGTTTTAATAAATACTTCATCCATCTTAATATTCAACGAGTTGTGTGTTGCCACTTTCATAATTCTTCACTTTTCATTCAACAGTGCCGGAGAAGGTTACATCCGTTGTAATACCCATAATGTATTTCATCGGAGAATTCTTTTTGGCCGTTTTTCTTTACAGGAGTGTTGTTGACGTAAGCTACTCACTTATTTAAAGGATAAATGTAATTAATTACAAATATTCACGCTGTAACAGTGACATGGTATTTTACGAGTAAACTTGATATATTTTCAGAGAAACTACAAGCGCATTCGTATCTGGTACATTGCCACTGTGACTATCTGTATGACAGCTGTCTACTTTTTTCTTCCTGGAGTGTTCTTCACCGATGATTCTTTATATTTCATTGGAATTTTCATAGCAAGTTATGCTTTCACCGCTTACTCTGTCTGGGTGGTACATTCACTAATGCAGGAAATGAAACGCCAAGGACTGCACGCTCCTATTTATACATGTGAGGATGATATGGACAAATTGTAGACATGGTTTAAATATTCCTGTTTTTGTACAAATCGTTTTAGAGTTGGACCAATAATGCTATATAAAATATTATAAACTTTATTGACAATGAAAGTCGGCGTTATTTGAATCGATAAAATAAAAATATGCATGTATTCCTAATAATTTGTAACTATCGCGCAGTTAGCTTTTTACTATATTGATTTTACAAACGCATATAGGTAGGTACTCATTGAAAGTGGTGCCAAATATTGTCACGATTGCAGTTTTACTTGCTGACATTTAACCAACAATGGTGCTTATCCATGATGATGAAACAGCTTTCCCGTTTTTATTTTTTGATTGAAGGGCTGTCACAGTCAAAGAACATTTTTGGTAGCCGCAATGTCATGTTAAATCGTGCCTCTTTTTTACGATGCGCTATTGTGTTGATTGCTTTCTCTAGATACTTGGCTGCAGATATATGGCCAATCGTTTATAGAACAGGAAAGAAAAGGTTTGCACGTTCAATAAACTAACAGCCAAGTTGTATCTAAAAAATTCATGTGATTTTTCTTTCAGCCGTAACAAGTATAGCTTCAAATGAGGTACGAAGTGGTTATAATTTTCCTAATGTAAATTTACATTATGAGTTTCAAGTAGCCTTGCAAGTTTTATTATTCAGCATAACACTACCCGGGATAGCAATATGAACACGCGTATTCACAAAAAGCCCATTTCTCGGTGTAGTATGCGATAGTAAAAAGGTTTTTACAATAACACTGGAGCTTCAGAAAAACAGATAATAACATATTTAACCGTTCTTTTCCTTATCCCAAGTCGTTATCACTTTTTTCCGTGTAAAATACACGCTTTTACCGCCCCATCGTAAAACATTTTACGGCATGTTCCATACAATTAGAGAAAAGAATATAATATATATTATGTATCTTCTTATGTACTTTGAGTAGATGCATATTATGTACGGAGGTGGATTATCATTACATCGAACCCAGCGCAGTAGTTTTGCTAACTCTACTAGAACCACCACAGCTTGTCATTTAACGAGCATGCACTAAAATATACATATTTATTCAAGCAAAAGGCAAATACCGTTATCATGTTTGAAAACCTACGCGTATAGTTTCGTGGCCTTTCGAATCCAAACGATTTGGTTATGTCTGGATTTACGCTAGTTATTCGATTTGAACGTAAAATGTGGTAATACTATACTTTTTGATATTTCTCACTGAAAGTACTTTCACCAAAAGACATCGTAAGTATATTATGCATGCATATTACTTTGTAAGCTTATATGCACGTACTACATTTTGTGTGCTACTAAAAAGGTGTGGAATGTTTACCTGCCAATCAGTAAATGGTCATGTAATGACTATTGGAAAACATGATGATTTCCTCTCCACTCGTTTTGGACTCTCAATCTCCGTCCGCAAGGGCTACGCATAACCTTATTTCTAGTATTCTCTTCTTTCACTCTTCTTATCTCAATCTCTAACCGCTGCGATATGTAGACGAACATACTATATCGCGGGCGGCGCTTAACAGCCTTTTATGGTTAGTATTTATATTACAATCGAAATGGAACGTTCGAAAAATTTCTTTTGACTGATAAATTTGGATGACTGTTAACTATGGACGGGAGAGAAGCGACCCACACAGAGAAAGCTTATTGTTGCAGCAACTATCCACAGACTGAGGCTACTTTGATTGCAAAGTTTGACCTGGTATGTAAATTTCATAATAGAACAGCGTTGTTTCTTTTAATTTCATCTGTAGTAAATATTTTGAGAGAATTCTTTATTATATAATAAATAGTTTATGGGAGCCCTCTCACTGCTGTCAGCAATAATTTCCTTATCGGTAGTTGCCAGCACAGACTCCCCGGAACCCGCTGTCACTTCAACACAAAATCAGGGAAACGTACCAAATCAAAATGTCACCAGTGATCCGAGTTTGTTCTACTATTGGCCCAGTATGCATCTTTAATGAATTTACATGAATAAGTACTTTGCGAATAATGTTTATTAATACTGATGATGGCCATTTGTTTCCGATATTTAGAAGAAAGTCAGATTGTGGTGCTATCATCCAGTGTTGTTGGACGAGTTCTAGGAATCGCATTCTCTATCCTATTATTCATTGGTGTGAAAAAGGTATGATGGTGTGATTACGAAGGAGTAATATCTCAAGCATGAAACACGTGCAAAAATTTTAATGAAGAAATAATTATGGTTTAATATAGAAAAATCATGGCTACCTTCTTGCTTGGTTCATTTACACAATCGTGGCTGTAATTATTTCAGTAGTATCTGGCGTTGCTATCCTAATCCTTGCCAGTGAAAAATTGCTGTTTAGTATTTTAGTTGTCGCTTCATTTCTGTACAATTGGTACTGTCTTTGGATCGTGAAGCTACTCATGAGTGAAATTAGAGCCGTCCGTGAGGGATACGCCAACCCGCTCGATGATGGAGAGATTGAAAACGCTAATAACTTGGTCCCGTCCTCGGACTCATTTACCGTTGACAAGTTTTAAGTTATGAAAGTGATAGGTCATATAGTGCTATATTGCACTATCATTATTTAGGCTACAATGTTCACAAATAAAATTATTATTACCCATGAAATAGTGTGAAGAAGTTTTCTGAATCTTAAAAATATTATAGTAAAATATCCCGAATTATATACATACATATTTAGATCGATTTTTAGACTCTTTGTCAGTGTTAATAAAGTTTCGCCGGTCGACTTTATTATTTAAACGTCTTTATGTGCCCATGCTTCTTCAGTTCAATTTGTACCTTGTACCATATCAGATCTAATGGTATCATACACAAAAAAGGTGAATGATAATATGCATAGGTACACCATATAATATGTTCATTACAAACATGTAGCTTTCTTAAATTTTTATACGTTAAAAATAGTAAAATGCATACCATGAAAACGAAATATACATATACATATATCCTCTATATCCACATATACAAGCAAGTTCCGTATGCCTTTACTAAAACATAGTTTAGGACTTGCACCGATAAACGCAATCTCATTATCCATCTCTGCACATGTCAGGGTGCACCAAAACACTAGACCCTAGTCATGTACCTTAAAATAGTCTAAATACATTATTACTCGTATGCGTTACCAAAACTGTGCACGTGATACTTGACAGAACCATCCGAATCCGTTACCTTAAATTCATTAGTTCTGGCACAAACACAGGTTTAACCGAACTGGGCAGTTATCCATCTTAACCAAGAAATAATTCAGTTCACTGGGACATGCATTTACACTGTACACCCATATTTTATAGAAATGTTCATTAATAATCGGATAGAATTGTTTCCACTCCTATATATCTGCTTATCTTTAGTGAAAATCTCAGGTAAGAAAACCAATTTCCCATTTTTCATAACCTTTAATCGTATAAAGTATTTATTAAAAATGTTGTTTCTTTTCTACTCAAGATGGAATTTGGGGAGGAGGGAATGGCGGATGGGGAGGGCAGTTCCATTCTGGTTATGGACATCAAGGTTACGGGTATGGATCTGGTATCTGTGCTGGAGCCCGACAAAGACAAGGAATTGGAGCTGCATATCCGCAACAACCAGTCAGCCCATACTCTTACAATAATGGCTTTGGAGGTCATAATGTTCAGGATCCAGCACCCATACCTCAACGTACAATGCCTGCCCACAATAGTAATTTAGATTATCGAATAAATTTACCCTCAACAAATACAAGAACTCCCCCAGCTCTGGCAAAATGTTCCCTTCCAAATATTCGAGATCCTACCGTTTTTGACCAGCAATGCATATTCCCTCATGAAAGTGTGAAAATAGCATGCACTTCTCGAGGTGATACATTGGCTACTGGGGCCATTTCAATCACGTCTTGTAAGTCACCACAGTATTACAGTGATACTGGGGATACGATACTGGAAGTATGTAAGAATGGAAAATGGCACGGCGATGGTAAAACCTTAACATGCAAGTCAAGTGTCATTGTAACTCAGCCACCAGCTAATCCATATCATCAATCCCGTGACCCCGTAGTTCAGTATGTTCAAGCACCCCAGGTAGTTGACCAAAGTACTAATGTTGCAAATCCAGTACAGCAGTCCAACAATGTTCAAAATATACAACCAAGTTGGACTTATACTCAGCCTGTATCTACGCCATCCCAACAAAGCGTTCCACAATATCACGAACCTAGCAATGTGGACACCTATAATTCCCCACAGCATTGGAACGACACATTGAATAAAAATATTCCAAAGTCTGAATATAATATGGTTCATCATCCCCCATATACTTCACCAACTACAACCACATCCACGACTACCACAACAACAACTCCAAAGCCTTCCACTACTTACAAACCATACTATAATTTAGCAACTATCGACTGGAGACAACAAACCAATCCCAACGTTCCAGATCATTTCCCATCCAACAATATTCCTTATAATCCCCCACAAATAAGTAACAATAATGATCATAATCAAGGAAACCTTGGGAAATGTCCACCCTTAGCTTCCAAAGCTGGAATGATTATAGAATGCCTCTCGAAGAGTGCGCAGAATTCCAATGGATATTCACTGTCAGTAAATGACTGCCAAGAACCTCAGCCAATAGGAACCGATGCAACCTACAAATGTCAAATGTACTATGAATCTCTCACAGGCCAGCCAACGCAATATAGAAAATGTAAAGACAACGGAATTTGGACCGGAAATGACGAAGAGTATGGATGCAAATTAGAGTGTGGAAAGTCGAACCCTGCGGGTAGACTTCCCTTAATCACGTTTGGAGAAATGACAATACTTGGACAATGGCCTTGGCATGCAGCTCTTTTCATTAGAGATCGTGGGGAGAGTACAAATGCATGTGGCGGAACATTAATCAGTAGGAAAGCCGTTTTGACAGCTGCCCATTGTGTGAATTTGTATCTTTCGTCCTTGACACGAGACTTGAATGATATTCGTGTGGATCTAGGGAGGTATCACAGAAGTAAGGACGATCCATATGTACAGAAATTTGAAGTAGAGAAAATTGTCACTCATCCTGCATACAACCCGTTTATTTTTGAGTCGGACATTGCAATACTTATTTTGAAGGACACAGCAAGAATTGGTTTTCACGTCAGGCCTGTTTGTTTCCCCAAGACTCAAAATGCAGCGTTTGATGAAATGCAGCTAGCAGATGGTTCTTATATCACGGTAATTTACGATAGCATAAATACATTATATGAATTCGTTCAAGATGAAAATAGTGATTTCAATGAACAGCTTCAAATTTGTATATTCCAGGTTGTTGGATGGGGAGTTGACGAAACTGGAGAAAATCCTGATGAGCTGCGGTCAGCCAAAATTCAAGTAATTGGTTATCGGGAATGCATAGAAAGCTTCGAGGAAGCTGACACAGGAGCTCTTTTGGCTAAGTCTACGACATTTTGTGCTGGAAATAAAAATGGTACGAATTCTATATATATAATATAATATGTAAATTTTAGTACGTATAATGTATGCAGTTTTAAAAAGCGAAAATTGTATTTTTAGGTACAAATGTATGTCGCGGTGACAGTGGATCTGGTGCGTTTGTCGCCGTTAAAACGGCAACCCAATCGATCAATTATTATCTACAAGGTATTGTGAGTCTTGGAATAAATGTTTCGGCCGATGACAAGAAATGCGATCCTGAGAAAGTGTCAATCTTTACCCGCATTTCCCCTTATTCAGATTGGATTTATAAAGTAATTTCAGAAAACGATGCAATCTAAATGTTTGAGGTGTCGCACAAGAAATTTCGCCACGAACAATAATTACTTCATAAACATACTATTATTGTTGCTTTAAATATTTTATATTTTTGTATTTTACAATATGACATGCTGTATAAGATATGTACAGACATATTATACTCAGTTCATGAACTGTTTGCATTCAGTTGTTAATTTGGAGAGCAGTAAATTTATTGTTACACATTTTAAATAAATCATTAAAAATCTTACGGTAATTTTTTATTCATCCTTCCATAACTGGTACAAACGATGCATACATTTTATTTACTGACATAGGTAAATATTTTTTACACATACTTGTTTACTCTTAGGATGTATGAGGCTTATTGATACATATCCCATGATCATTTTTAACATATTGAATGATACTCTAATCTTCATGGTAAGAAAAAGAAGAGTAAGCTCTTGAAAATGTGAAGTTATCCCTAAAAGGTAAATTAAATTACTACACATGTATCCCATACCATATTATGCTACAGAGTTTGAAGACTCACGCAGGATTTATATTTATTCATATAAGAAATTCATAGTTCATACGTTCCACCTTTTATTCTTGAATTTTTGAGGATATTAACAACAGGTAGAAGTGAAAATTTTTTCTATCGTGAAATAGTTTTACGTTTTCATTTAACCAACATGCATACGTGCGAAGATGGTACCAATGTCACTCGACCTTTTTTACTAACTTCTAAATATAAAACAATACACAATATACACTTGTCCCTTACTGTGCATAATATCCATACAACTTGCTTTAGACCATGATACCTGCCTTCAACGCAGATTTGGGATTTTCCAGTTTTAAGTATCCTAAAGTATTTGTATTTTACAATATTGAAAATATGCAGTATATAATTGACAACGATACAATGTAGACGGGGACTAGGAGCCTCATTTTAACAGTTACTGACAGAATATTCCTTTCTTAAACTTCAAACTTTGAATCATGTGTAAAACTTTTAACACGCTGTCGGTTTTCGTATTATTTTTCTCGGTGACATTTACAGGTATTTAAATAATTAATTTAACGCTTCGCTTGATCATATAAACCATTTTAAGCTTTTCATACATATGAAAAATATCATTTTAAGGAGGAGCCAATAGGTGGGGATGGAATGGCGGCGGCGGTGGGAATCGTGGAGGTGGAAATCGCTGGAAGCAAGGAGGTGGAGGAGGAGGTTTTAATAGCTGGCGGCAGCAGACTTTTAAGCATAATAATATTAACAACAGACATAGCATTTACAGCAATAACCAAAACAATGACGACAGTGCTGGTTTCAACAATCAATATGAAAATTCGTTTAACAATAACAATTTTCAATCTACTAATAATGCTTTCCAAAACCCTGAGCATTTTAACTCAAAACCCGATAATCATGATGTGCCAACGGTAAGCTTTTCTCATATACCGTCGCAAACAAGCTGCGCCGTGCCAATGATGGGAGATTCGACCAAATTTGAACTCCGGTGTATATTTTCAAATTCGGACCAAGATGAGGACTGCTCCTCAGCGGGATCATTTTTACCCTCGGGCACCACATCAATGCTGCGTTGTAGGCCTCCTTACGTGAGCGACACGGGAGATTTACGAATTTGGGTTTGCGAAGATGGTGTATGGAAAGGGGAATTTAAATCATTTGGTTGTACTCATCCACCAATGAACTCTAACTCTAACACAAATCATAATGCTGGTGGCAATGATTTATTGGGCAATGGGGGCAATAAGAATCAACAAAATAACCATCATTTTAATAGACCGGAAAGTTCATGGAATAAAAATTCAAATAAGAAAGAGGAAGACAAGTTTATTGGAGGCACTACTTCCAATAATTGGAAACAAAATAAAAATGAGAAGCCATTTATAATTCCTAGCTTAATTCCTGGACTGATTGATACTGATATTGAAGATGAAATCCCGGAAACTATCCCGGCTGCATCAGAAGATGGTATTCGACCTCCTTGGTTCCCTGTTGTAGAAAAATGGAGACCTTCTTCAACAACTACTACTACGACTACAACCACTGCTACAACCACTACTCCAACAACAACAACACGTCCCACCACGACTACAACAACATCAACTACGACACCAAAACCATTTCCTCCTCCGTACCTGCCTTCACCGGAAAAGTATCCTCCTGCAACGGATTGGAACTTACGTTCAAATGAAACGAAAGCAGATAACGAAGTAAAGTGTCCTTCGCTTTCGAAGAGGACTGGTATTCAACTTGAATGCCTTTCAAAGTCACCAGTTTCCTGGGACCCTTCCTCTTTTCTAGTATCTCAGAGTGATTGCAGCTCTCCCCAGAAAGTCGGAACAGAAGCCACCTATAAATGTGAACAATACTACGAAGCAAATCTTGGGCTTACAATTCAATATCGGAAGTGTAAAGAGGATGGAACATGGACAGGAGGAGAAAATAGGTTTTCATGTGCATTGGAATGTGGGAAATCTAATCCTGTTGGAAGGATTCCACTGATTACCAATGGAGAGCCCACGTACAAGGCCCAGTGGCCTTGGCATGCAGCGCTGTTTTTCAAAGATATACGAAAAACTCAGTATGATTATAATTGTGGGGCTTCTCTAATTAATCGGAGGGTTGTGCTAACAGCAGCCCATTGTGTAACGGAGCATTATTCAAAGTCTGTAAGGAGCGTGACGCAATTTCGAGTTGATTTGGGGAGATATGAGAGAACGGTAGAGGACGAATTTGTGCAGGTAGGCCCTGAGATATTGCAGAAAACATAATCATACCAATCCCATCAAGTTTACATTTTATAAATCTTTATAATTTTAAACAGACGTTTTCGGCTGAAGAAATAATCATACACCCCAGTTACAATCCAGTTACCTTCGATTCAGACATTGCAATTATCATTCTTAAGGGTTCTGTCACAATTGGATTTCATGTCAGGCCAATATGCTATCCCCAAACACAAAATTCAGCTTTTGAGGAGCTTCATCTATCGGGTGGCTCGTATGGAACGGTAAGCTATTTTTTAAACCTTAAACTTTTTTGAATGTAAAATATTAATAACAATAGCCCAAAGAATTACAAGATTTTTTGATTAGGTTGTGGGATTTGGAAAAAACGAAAATGACGATTTATCCGATATATTACACATGGCTAGACTAAAGGTGGTTAGTCAACAAGAATGTTCGGAGAGCTTTGCAGATACAAACTTTGGGGCGGCATTGACCAAATCAACAACATTTTGTGCCGGACTCAAAAACGGTATGCAATTTTGATTGTTTCTTAGGGCCATTCATTAACTTTAAGTTTAGTGCCATTAGCCATTTTTCACATGGACATGTTTTCATTTTAATTATCATCTAATCTTAGGGACAAATGTCTGTAGCGGAGACTCGGGAGGTGGAATTTACTTTTCGGTAAGTAATGGAGGTGGATCTCGCTGGCATCTTCAAGGACTCGTAAGTGTTGGCATTACTGCTCAAGACGGAAGTAATAGATGCGATCCAACCAGGTTTTCTGTATTCACCAAAATATCGCCGTATTCCGACTGGCTTGTGCGAAGTTTATCTGAAAGAGATGAGACTTGAATGTATTCTGATCAATCATGGTCATTACCATTTTTATGAAGACATAACAAACTCATTATCGAGTAATGGCTATAAATAAATAAAACTTTTCCTATACATACTGACACCGATGAATCATGTAGTTTTTACATAATATAATACCCATACCATACTAGAAAGGTACATATTTAAGCATATTGCTACATCATGTTGTACCGTTACACTTTTATTTCACATCTGACAGGCAGATATAACCTACTTTTTTGTTTCTGCTGTTACAGGTAACGAAAGCAAAGGTGAATCAACTTGACTAATCTCCTAATGTCGCTGAAAGAAAACTTTCACTTTGGTCCAAATATTCACAAAATATCCATAATCTCATTCCTCTGCAACATTGCCCTCGCCTTTTTTGTATTATGTGCTTGAACCTTTTTCCTGATATTGTATGAAAAATGCCAAGGCAAGAGATAAAAGGGAAATCTGAACGCGGTGTTACATAATCTAAACACCCAACTCTCAGATCTCACCACTGTTTTTCTAACCTACCTATGTACCTAATCCAACATATTATATAGAGTTTGCACACGCTACAAAGTATTGATCTTTTTGCTTCCGACCTCATCCGAAAGTGCATGGCAGGTACACCGTTTCTGCAACAGCATGCGATACCGTATGCTTTTACTTGAAGAGACACTGGAGAAAGTGGCTGCTTTATTTTCACTTACTATATTGCAATCGCCTCAACAAAGTGCATTTCATTCTCTTTCTCCTCCTTTCTCTAGTACTGATGTATCCTCAAACTCTCAGCCGTTCTTGTTTGTTTGCTGACTTCTTTTTATGTCAATTGAACATGAATTCCTAACACGGAAATGACAAGACCACTTTCTCCATATGTAATATCAGTTCACATATTCTCTCTACGATCTCCTTGTTTTTATTTGGTTTCTTAAGGCTCTTATACAAGTCAGTTGAGGTCCTTTAGCTTTTTTACTGCCTCGTCTGCTACTAGTAGTATTTATATTATTGAGGGTAGTGCTAGTAAAGTATATATAAATTTTAGATAGACGGGGATGCGGTGGTAGGTACTAGGTACAATGGCATGACTAACCTACTCTCTGCACGATTCACTCACAATAATAGCAAAAATGGCACATATACTACAACACATTTATTGTGATTTCTTTCTCCTTTTTTTGACTAACTCATACTTTCACCATCACTTGGTATGATAGATCCATAATATTACGCAATTCGCCAAAACAAAACTTGTATACGGAATGTTATCATCATTATAATTTTTGCTGCTGTACACTCCTGTGATAAAAAGGCAGCCCAGTCTTCCATCCGTTGCAGAGGCATAATCTTGCTGGAAAAAAACGGATATTATTTTCCTCTCGGAATTGCATTGCAAAAATTACACAGGATTATTAATAAAAATAAGTAACAATTACACACAGAGGACAAAATGACAAAATCCACTTCCTGCGGTTTATTGACATAAGAAAGTTGAATAAATAAATTCTACTGTTTGAGTTTCCTTTTGTGTCTATATAATATTATGTCTCGGGAAGTTTGATGCAAGAAGAGGCTTTCTTTCTGGCTTTCATACTAACTAGTACCGTGAGAGAATACAGTTTGTTTTATCCGTCTACTTATTATTCCTAGTCACGAAATATTCCAGTTTTATAGGTTATTCAATACCATTTCGTGTTTGTAAAGTTTATTTTCTATTGATTATACACCGGGGACAAAACACGTATAATTTCCACTAACAGGTTTTTCTCGGTGGTGTGCAAAGGTTGCCTTACAGCTCTCAATACTTCACGAATGCCAAAAGTGTGAAAGTTTCCTTTGGGAGATTTTATTGTAGGTAAATAACTTTACTCATTGATAGCGATCACTAGTCAGGGGAAAAATATAATTTTTACTAGTACCCGTTACAAAAAATTGCAAACGAATGGTAGTTTGGTTGTAATCATAGTATTACAGTGAAGCATATTCTTTCATTTACGTGTAGACGGAAAGGAATAAATTGGACCGATAAACTCTCAAAATGTCGACCACGGAAGGAGAAGAACCTGAAGAGAAGAAGTACTGCTGTGGAAATTCGGCCCAGAATGAGGCTGGATATGTATCAAAATGTGATATTGTAAGAAATACTAATACTCAGATTAGAATCTACATACTAATTAATTATAGTTTAGTCATAGTACTTACTAGTAGTACATACTCCTTTTTTATTCCTAAAACCTGACCTTTTTCGTGACTAGTAAACAAGTAGTGCTTTGGTTTACTTCAACAGGTTATAGCTGTGTATGGAGTTATCATTTATATTCTGCTGACAGGTAAGGTAGTCTAGATTTAAATACACGAATAGTGCGTGTTTCTGAACTGTGATGAATGACAAAAATGCTGATCTATATCGGTGTGTAGTATTTGATCTATTTTGAAATGAAATGTGTAATATTTGCTTTCTTTTGTTACCCAGTCTTGACATTCCTTTCACCGGAAACGGTTTTGGATTTTGCAAAAAGAAACCCAACTTTTCGAGAAATTGAAACGTACTATTTGGAAGCTAACCGTAAGTTGGACAAGCATACATACTATGGCACGAGACATACATAATACTTGCATGAGGAATAATTTAACTTTTGGCATTTCTTGTTCTAATTGCAGAAATTTATCAAATAATATTCGTTACTTGCGCCACACTATGGCACATCTTTGAACTCGGTCTGGCAATATTGTTGTTGAAAGCGTCGTCGGATGTAAGTTGGCTGTAATTTTGTAGGCTTTCAATGAACAAAATAACGTTAAACAATTAATTTTTCTTTTCCAAATAGAGAAATAATTCGTTACTCAAACTATGGTTCAACATGACAGTTGTAACTGTTTTCATTGGAATAATAATCTCTGGCGTAGTTCTGTATTATACCGAAGAGAGAACTAATATTGGTACGATAATGTGCAATAATTCGACTTTCTCCCAAACTCGAAGAGTATCTTGTAAACACTGTTATTTTTAAACTCTTAAATAGGTGTTGCAGCACTCATTTACTACCTATACAAATGGTACGGCCTGTGGATCTGCTTAGAACTCCGAACTGAAATCAAGATGGGCCTTAACCCATACGCCCTTCCATCGGATTTCTGAGGAATACCTTTTTGGGGTGGAAAGAACAGGACTGTTTGTTCAAAGTGCAATAGAGAACATAACGCAAAGTACTATTACTCCAGATAAAATCTTCTGGTTCCACGTTTGACGTTGTTTCTGTCTCACCATTTTAGACAACATTATTGTATTGGTAACAAAGATCTAAAAAATATTGAGTGTACTTTGCCTCTCTATCTCTTCGTCATGAAATGAATATTTATGCGAATCTTACAAGAAGCATGCGTAGAGGCAATTTCTGAACGTTTTAGTAGTAAAGTTACCACCCAACCATCACATTGCATTGTTACATAAAAAATATGTATGCAAAAGTCGTATGATAAAGGTACGATTTCGCATTACGTACATATATAGAAACACTACTGCAAACTATACAACGGTGCATGCAGCAGGATACAACTCGAATGGTTTTAATCCTACGCTTTTTCTTCAAGAATATTCGTGCACTGGACAGCAAACCAGTTTTTAAATTACCAACCAAGGCTCGACCCCCTGTGCTTCCATTCCAAAGATAAGGTTTCCTAATTTGTCGCAAACTTTCGAGCAAATTTTTGTGTATGAACACTGATTTCTTATATTTATGGTAAACAGTACGCGAGAGTTGTTAACATGTTTGACTCCAGTATAATCAAATAGGTTACACAAGTTGTTCTTAATAACAATCGCTGAATTTATTTAGCTAAAAATCAACTTTAGAACAAGGAGAATTGTATCGCTAGGCATGAAAGACATTATAGGGCACATCAACACAAGTGTCATGAATTTAACAGTAGTATTAACATTTTCTCTGAGACATTTTTATCAATTCTTGCCCTTCGCCTTCCTTGCAATTATAATTGTGCCGAAGCAAAATGAATTTGCCAAAAACTTTTGGACATACATTATGTGGAAAACAGTGAATTTACAACAGGTGCTATATTACAAATGACTATTTACAAATGATGAAATATACTGTTTTAATGAAATATAAGTGTACGTAATTGGACTTGAGAGGTTTGATACTGAAGAAATTGAATCTCTTGATTGATATAATATGCATTCTAACAACTCTCCACTTGCAGCAACGAGTAAATTTTTTCTCTCAATGCTAAACAGCACACTTTCTATGCAGAATAAGTACGGATTTTAAAATAATTAACTTGAATATCAGATCATCCTGCCACATGTATGTCTCTGCTAATCCTTTTATGCATTTCACAACCGACATGGCAAGAGCATGACACATGATACTACACAAAAGCAACGACTCTAATGAACATTGTGTGATTTATAAAAGTGAAAGTAGTTTTCTCTTCAATTTTTCAAAATATATACTTTCATACTTTCGTTTCTTAATCTTCCACAATCCTCAATCATAGATAACTATTGATTATACAGTTATTTTATGAAATATCGTTGATTGATCACATAATGTGTTATTTTTCATAATCAATAATAACACATAAACATGTTAGTCTAAGCAATGCACAATTACATTTTTTACATTTGCGTCTCCTTCTCCGCCCACCTCGATATATTTTTATTTCCAAGCAATCATTAATTACGAATTATATACCACCTACCGCACCTGCGCAATATTTGTGATGCATAACCTCTTTATACACACTGGCTGCAAATAATATTTTACAAATAACTTTACTTTCAAGCACAAGTAATTTATTGTGGAAAACGGGAAAGCTTTTTTTGCTTGTTACATGTTACGTTTACAATTTATACTCGCAATCGCAATAATTCATGTACCCAAAGCTAATTATTATCTACTGCCACTAAATTCATACTTTAATCATATATTATAATAGTAACGAATAAAAACTCAAAGTCTAAATGTTAAAAGAAGGAAGAAATACATATACCCGTAATTCTTACAAAATTATCTCCAGTTTGCTTTGTTGAATCTTAAATAATATAGAATATTATACTATTCATTAGTACCATCGAATGGTTCTGATTCTGAATTTCATTCACGTTTCAGATTTCATTTCTAAAGTGCCGGAAGGATTAGTCACATATAAATCTACGCACTATGAATAAGAGAATTTTGCTAAAACTTGAAAGAGAAACTTGTCACGGGCCACACAATGAAATAAGCATTCCTTTCAAATCGCGTCATAATTTGATAGGCGTGCTTATCCTTACCGATTTGGGCACAGATTGCTTGTTTCATACTGAGGCAGCAAATGGACAGTTAGTATAGGAATTCACCTGGTAGGCTATTGATATAGTGATCTACATGATCAACAAACATAATTATTCAAAAGAAACAAACCACCATCGTGTAAATAACCGGCATAAAAACTATGTATTTGGTCAAGAAAAATGCAGCCTATATAATTCATGGCTAGATATAAAAAACCTCTTCTACCAATGGTAGGTCTTAAGTCAACATTGAGCTGTACCTTAAACTTTACATAATGCAAAGTTACTTACTAAACAAATGTATTAAACCATGTTCTGCATAGTTTTCAACTTTGTAGCTGTCTAGATATTAAATGAATGAGAGCAAGCTGTATACTCATTGAACTTTTTAAAACGGATCTTCCTTGTTTTGTTTTCAATAATAACTATATTTTCTTAAATAAAAATATTACCGACAGTTTTTGATTATTTTCAAATTTTACGTGATAGCGCGACTACTTCAAAAAAGAGTCAACGAAATATACTTATTATGCACAAAGTATTGTCACTAATTTGTTATGCAAACATATATTCATAATTTCTGGATATTACGTGGTGTTCTGTTTTCCAGTGAAATAAGTAACATTTTGTTATTTGTAAAGTGATAAACTAAATTAGAAAATTCTGGACAGAATATTATTTAAGAAAGCTTATATATACATTAATTATAATCAACAGTAAATTTGTTGAACGTTGAGTATTCATCAGGAAATGAGTACGTTTTATTTTATATTCGTTACTTTAAACATAATGGAATACATATTTATGTAAGTGGCTGTGCTACATACAATTTGTAAATTTTAAATAAATGGATTTATTCACAAAAGATTTACAACTCTTTCCGTTAAATTAATGGCGAAAATCCATTTAATTTATAACATTACACCTCCCTGGCGAAAATAGTAAACTAAATGCTGGACAATCAAAGCAAACACTGACAACGACAACAACATATTTTATGCTTTCACTTAGCTGTAACTCTTACTCCCTGGCATAGAGTGCGACACTGGTAAGTATATAATAGTAAAAACCTTTTCTGATAGATGTGAAAGTGAAAGCTTTTGATACGCTTCTGAGCTTACGATTGGCTTTGTACGTTTGGATCGGCTATAAGATACACTTACTGAATTTAGTAAGGTTTTCTAGTATTAAAATTTCTTTTAGCATAACATTTTGAAACGAATTGGTGGGGAATGTCCAGACTAGGTATTACATGTGTGGTAAGCATCTACTTTACATAGTATGTCATTCGACAGTAAATAAAAATTGTTGCAAATTGCTAGAATGTGTACTTAAAATCCAAGAATATAAGTATCTGCATGATTGGCGACTCAGTTGGAGACTTGAGACCAAAACTTTTCCATCAGCCATCAACCTCTCTTCTGTTCACTAAATCTCAGTTTTTCTGGTCCCCTCTATCACATCTCCTTGAAAGAACTTCATTTCTAACCGCATCTTTCACTTTCATGACTTGACTTTATTGAGAGCATTTATAGACTTGAGCTTGTCTCAGGACAAAACTTTTCTCTTGTCTTTTTAAGTCGTGACATCTTTCTACGTATTATTGTTATTATATGGGCATTTCCTTGTGTAGTGAGCCACACATCTCATGTATTACATTACATTTACTCCGTGGACAACTGATAAATGTCACAATGGTGTCCTCCAACAAATATGATATGTATTACATTCTTTGGATCGAGAAGGTGGTTCATTGTAACCTTTCTGTGGGAGATTTCTCAGACTCTGCGGCTTAGTGTGTTGGTGTGTACATTGCCAGGAATATACAACCCTGCGTGGAGAAAGTCATTTTTGTGTGTGTAAAGTTGGTGTATTTTTTGCGTAATACATGACTATTACGATTGCATAACTAATGTGTTCACTTATGAAAGACATCAGCCCCACAGCCGACTGTAAATTTATGTACCTACGTAACGTATATGATAATCCAAGCAATTCACGATCTCATCGTAATGGGGTAAAAACGTGTCGATGCACCACACACGATTAAGGTTTCTTCGAAATCCACCAACACTAAAAGAATCTTAACTTGATAGTGTCTCAGAATCTTTACCTTAACATTTCCCATTGAAACTTTCTCGGTCTTTCTCCAGCATCCTTATATATATGGTTGAAGTGAAGAGAAGACAAATTACCGCAAGCAGTAAATTGTTCTTTGCTCTTTTCCCCTTTTGGTTTTCATTTCCCGTATTATGCCGTGACTTTCCCTCCACACTATGTGCCCAAGCACAGTTATCACGTACCTGACAAAACGGGCGTGTATAGCGTGCTTGTGTTCACCTGTACATCATGTAAAATGCATACATGCTTTTTGCAATCTACACTATGACAAATATCATTGTAAAGTGTACAAAAAGAAGATTCTTTACCCTTACCAACCTATACATATTATGTAGTTATCGTTTTTACTTCCATTGTATACTGAGTTCCATGATCTGGAGTCTAGAAACAACAAACCACCGAGAAGCTTCAAGGTATGGTAATGCATATTATTTACTTCATCACATTTTCTAGCTTGACTTTCCCCTCGAAGGCATAGGCATTTGAAGAGAAAATAAGAAGAGGGCACGTAAGATGACTTCCTTTTCAATTGCTTTTTTCTGGTTTACTAGTGGGAATGGCAGTAGAAAACTTAATCGCACATCCTTCCGTCCTTTCTTACTTCCGTTTTGCTAGTGTTCCTGTTTTCCTCTTGAAATTAGTTTGCTTTTCTTCGGCATCACATCCGTATAACATTATAGCATCCTTGAGTTCATTTAAATTTCCCAAGAACAATTTTCACAAACTGTAGATTGTTGGTATATACATAAATTGGAAGAAAGAGAAAGGCAAGATGAAGAAACGACATGATTATATTTTAGAAGATTTCACAACGGCACAAACTACTTTCTTCAATCCAAAACTACTTTCTCCAATCTTAATTAAGTATGAACCAATCTACGAGAGTCATTTTCCTTTGCGAAACATTCAATGTATCAATTCCAAACAGCAAGTTATTTCCCAAATTCGCAAACACATTGTCAGATATTAAACATTACTTATTTCGAAGATAGTGAAAAAGTACGATATTTTTATTTGGATTGAGCAAACACATGAATGGGAATGCACTTTAGCGGCATTGATTCTTATGATTACCGAGTTTTCATGAAAGGTGATGTCTGAAATAGTTGATGAAAACACGTTTCAATTTAAGTGATGCACTTGAAGCTGTGATAAAATTAAGTTTCTCACGTGCTTTCTACCAAGCCCTATACAAAAAGCTTTCTCAGATTATTTCCATTTTTGCCAAACTTTTATATGTACAAACATATAAAACATTCGAAATTGGGAGTGCGAAAATATTCATGCACACGCTTGTCTACTACACTATCTCTTTCATCTACCATTAGCAGTTAAAAGGTTGGAACAATCAAAATCCTAAATCTGAATGTTCTCACAAAATTACTTTGAAATGACGACTCGTCATGATGAAACATTCGAATGTCCTTGATATAAAGTTCAGTTCAATTAAACTTTGCTAAGCAAAATGACAGAAATTACAAACGTCCTTCTTAAAGTACGCTTCAAGTTTAATTTAATTTCAAGAATTTTTGTTAGCCAAGAATTCATAATGTACCAAAACAGAATGATGATCAACAGATAAAGCCGTTGCTCATATGAAAACAACGTTGCATAATGTCGAATTAATCTTAATGTAGAAAATAAACAAAAATTGTCAACTAATTCCTGGACATGAAATATTTACCCTGTTCTTCTTTGCTTCTATTCTTAGCGTTCATCAAATACATATTTGATGCAAGGTTAATCACACATTAGGTATTTGAAGTACTATAAACAAAGTGAAAGTTCATGTATAATCATTAAAACAAATCAACAAAATGATGATTGATCTCCCTTTGATACTTTTATATTGTATGCATAATTATATAATGTGTATTTACAGTTAGTTTTGTCACTGCAACATTTTTTAGACAATTTGTATAGTAAATACAGACAGAGTCAAACATTTTAATCAACATCTTGTACAACATTTTCTAGTTGTTTACAATTTAATAAATGTATGTTTTTAACTTTTAGTGAAACGTAATACCTATCTTGTTTTAAAGTTATTATTCAGGTAGAGTAAACCGATGTCTAGTGGCTGGGTCCTGGGTCACAGAAAGTTTTACAATTTACAGAACCAATTATCTGAGTGCTTTGGCGACTAATCCTATGTTCATTTCAAGTATATTAACATTTTGTTTACGAATACGTTTATCCTGAGATGAAACTGAAGGAAAAAACACGTGGGTGTGTTATCAAAGTAGCATGCAAACCATGTTCTGATACATTTTTATCCTAAGTTGAATATACAACAGTGCTGAGTTTGTGAAAACACAAGTGGAATTACTAACATGCGAATTTCAAAATACGAGTAGAATGTTAATTATCCTTCAATTTTTAACGATTTTCTTGTCGTCAGCGAGTAATTAAATATATTTTCACTGCTGTCATCCCACCACTATGTCATTTACCACTTGACGATATACCATACCATTGCATTGCACAACAGGGGTTCGTGAGAATGTTTGCAGGTTGCTTTCATTTCTCTTTTGTAGCTTTCAGTATGGTATTTCAGCATTGTATGTATGTATGTACGAACAAGAATCGTCAAACTGAGAGAAGCACAGAGAAGTTGAGAAACTGAAAGCAACACGTGTACAGACACGGTATAGTGTTTTATTAATAAGATTTTCCCCCGAATAGTCTCTAGTTTTCCATATAATAATGGTACAAAATAGTGTTGATTTGCTAATGATTCATGGATCTTCAGATCTTTCATCAAATAGTGTTGAAAGGCTTATTTATGAAATTTACGGTGTTAAGAAGATAATGTAATTAATTAGGTAGAACAACGTATAATATTATGGGTCGTACTAATCCAATACATACACACATCACTTAACAAATACTGTATAAATTTGCTTCTAATGAATTACGACTTGCCGACTTTCTCAACAAGGGTTTCCAGACTGGAAATTCCAGTGTTGCTAAAACTCTAAAGTATAACAATATTGTTTCTCCAAACATCAAATTACTGAGGTCAGCTAGTTATAATGATCGTAGATTAGCCAATAATCGTCAAAACAAATTTATAAATATATCTGAAAGTATAATGCCGAAGAAGGGGAAACGTGTTTTTAATGTTCAAAGATATTTTTAGAAGATGGTGAAACTATAAATGACAAATGAACATTTGGAGGAGTACTAGGTTGGAATCAACAAGTTGACGTGGAACATGAAAGGTGAACAGGAAACAGAGCATAAATTGAAGGAAAAGAAAGTTTTGGGATATTTTTAGTTTACGCGGTAGTGGTTTCGTGGAGCTAGCCACACGATAATGCATTATAAATATATGGTTAACTATTCGTACTATGTTGTCAGCATTATGGATAAAGCATTACAAATCACGGTACTTGCAATGCAAGTTAAGTGTAGGAGGCAGGTATGTAATAACACTTTTCATTCATAACAAAATAGGCTTCTACAACTCGAGCAAAATAGATGTAAAGAGTAAACATCAGAATATTACATAAAATATATAATAAAAGGTGTAAAAAAGTTCCTTCTTGTTTACCAGATATATTTACATGTAAAGTTATATAGACAGTTATCTGCCTATATTTATTTCATCTTTTCATCTACACGCGAAAAGTCAAGGATTACTTGCTTGCGAATATGAATATGGCTCGATTCTTTTCCTTTGATTATCGGATCATAATCAACACCTCTAACAACTCGTACCTTCCCTTTTATATACCTATGTAAAATATGGATATATAGAGAGAGAAGCAACAAGATGGAAATGTGAAACTCGTATCAGCGAAGTCAAGCATGGGTATACAAACATGCTTAGTATCTCTTTTACCTATCGCCAGGTTTTGAAAACCTTTTATTTATTTTTTATTATATTTCTCTCTATTTCTCCTTTTCGCCTTTGCATTTTCTTTTCCTAAAATCTTATTTTTATTTGCATGGAAAGATAAACATAATATTGGAAGACAATGGGAAACCAAAAGAGACTGCGTGTGAGTATAAACATGTTATGTACCAGGTATCAAGCATATATGTAAGGTAAATCACTGTTTGTCTTCTTGTTGAGAAAGCAATGAATGTGCAAATACGTTTGCAGACTTTATTTCACTTTTTTCAAGAAAAGAGCATATATAGCAAAGGAAGATGTTGAGCGGAAATATATGCTGTCCAATGTTGAGCGCTTCTCATCTCTTCTTCATACTCACTCACTTACTAGCAGTTTAAGCTCTATTCTACTTTCAAAAGCAGCATGATGATTAGGTTCATGAACAACAACAACAACAGCAATCACTACAAAGATTGTATGAAATGGTAAAATATATTCGAAATTACCTTCTTTTTTGCCCATGTAGGCGTAAGAAAAGGAGGCAGGTGAAATGTCATGTTTCCCATTGGAATATTATTACTTTCCTGAGATTCGCATGTGATATTCCTCTATGCACTGTACAGGAATGCAATAATAGTGACGTACTCTGAAGAAATGGCTTTGACATAGTTGATAGTAGTACCAATAAAATTAGATGTAATAAAAATGCGGGGCCGAGAGCGAAAGGAATGTAAGGAAAAATATCACATAATATTATGTAGTACGTTTTCATGTGCTTATTATTGAACAACTTTCTTTTTCTGGAGTATTGAAAGAGGTTATTGCTGATGATAAGAAAAATCTTGGTATTATATATTATGCTTTTATACATGCTCATTTTTTGTAACAACTACTCAACAATATTACTGCCCTCTATAGACACTAATAATCAACCTGTTTCCTTCTTTGTATGTTCTTTCACCGCTAACTACAACAAGTAAAATGAGCTTCTCTTAAATTCGACAGGTGAAGTGGAAAGAAAGAGCGAATTTTTCTATTAGTTTAGTGTGATGACGACACATGCCAGTTTTCTTTAAACATGCTTTTCTGCGGCAAAGAGTCCTTAGTGATCCCACACTGCTTTCCCTTGACAACTTTCCCCTTCTTTGACAACGGACTGCTTCTCTTTGAGGGTGCCAGTGTTAGGCAAACGCATTACAGACAGGCACGGTCTGTTGTCCACCAGGTAGAAAAATGATGCATGCGTATGGTTGTCGTTGTACAGTCTTACAGATTTGGCTCCCACTATATACAGTAGAGAATATAGATACGCGGTAGTGGGTTTATAACATTCTTACTTGTGTTTCAGATGACTTGGAGAGTCATATTTCGATTTATAAAATATCAAATGTTTATGCCTTATTTCGTCTTGTCACGGTTTGATTGGATGTAGGAAATGCTATGATGAACATTCTGAAATGTTGTTACGTACAAGTTTCCGTCTTAATAAAATAGAAAAGTGGCAAGAGTGAAGACACAATTGATGATAATTGCACAGGGTTGCTGTTCCTACAGTTATTATTAAGGAAATGGGCCTTCTCTTATTCACGGCGTATTTGGTATTCCGCAGAAGGTAACCCATTACAGGAGTGTCTCTGCACAACGGCGGTATCGCATGCTAGTTTTCCCCAGAATCTTCTGTAATGACTATGTGTTTATGGAATATGTTGTGATGGACCCTTTTTCACACAAACACGCAGTTGCTGCTACAACTTTTTCCATTCATTCAGCGTAACTTTCCCCCGCATTTTCCCTGTACGTATCTCTTTTAAATCTTTCCGTATTATCCATGGCTTTCTGCAGTTCCGTGTGAGAGGTGAAAGGCTCAACACATGAAATATATAGCTCCACGCTCCACTCCTCGTTTTACATCTCGGTGGCAAGCCACGTATTATTGTAAGAATAAAAAAAGCAAGCAGCACCTAAAGGAGGCTCAACGGTTTTCACGTAGGTGAGCATATGCGTAAGCACACTGCTAATACCTCCGTTAAGAATATTAAGTTACCCCGAACTTCTTGGTATTGTAGGTACTTCCTTTCTTGTATACAGAGTTTGGGGTAATGTGAACTATCAGTGTAACGCTATTATTATCCTTCTGATCTTTTCGTCATAATAAAGCTAATGTCGTAGTATTACTTGCAACAGTACCTGGAGCACCTTCCACGCATTTTGCAATAGTCTACTAGTAACACATTCATCAACTCCTGGGAAAATAGCATTGTGAAAGCCAGTAATAAAATTGATATCACGGACATACGTATATCTATGCAGAAACATAGAAACGTTTCTTGTTTTGACCCGACGGAAATGGAAATAAACAGGAGCAGATGTGAATTTACAGTTCAGTGATCCCGCTTTCTATTTCTCTTCAAAATTCTCCTCAGTGGTTGCAACATCCTCGAAACATTATGAAGTGAGTATAGGTATCCGTATTAGGAAAGCTACTTTCGTAATTAAATAATCATAATAATTATGTTTACTCCCCTTTGTAGGGTAGGTGTAGTATAAATTCATTGCATATGGAAATGTAAATATAGAATGAAGAATTGAGTTTACCAAGTACATGTACTGTTGTGTGTTCTTAATTAAATTAATGATTCTCCATTCATTTTATTATTGTTGTTATTTGTACAGTTGAGTGAACGGCAAGTCGCTCCTTCCACTTTCTAGTGAAAGCTAATGACACTCGAAGCCCAATGATGACGGACAAGCAAAACACGGAAACCCACAATGTGGAAATGGAGCGGGAAATAAAGAAGACGAGGAGCAAGGAAACTTCAACCAGGGAATTGTATGTACAGGTGAAACGAAGAAGAGTTAAGCGACAATTCCGTCGAAATCAAGATGCTATAAACTTTCTCCGCCGGTTCACACTTGCAGTGGTTATTATTGACCTGGTAAGTTGAAATAGGTTAAAGTTGAAGGAGAAGGCAGAATGTTAGAATTGTACTTGAGAGACTGCTTTGTCATCCATTAAGCAAAGCATATATAAACATAAAACAAACAAGCCCACAATACCGCCATCACTATAATGTTCATATACTTGAAATCCCATTTATTATTCATGTGACTACCATCATTTCAACAGTCATACATGTTGCTCATGTTTACTCTCTTGAGACATTTCCTCTACAACTTCTGGGTAACATGTCATAACTCATTTAGTTCATCTTCATCACAAAGTTTACACTTTGCTAATATTTACAGAGAAGATGCGGTTTATTCCTATTCCTTGTCTGCATTTCAAAACGGCAGCTTGTAGAATAATATTAAATTTGCTGCCGTTGTCTTCGGTTCTCGGAAACGTGTAAATTATTTGACACTGAAATGAAATTGTTACCAGTTGATGTAAACAAGGCGATTGAAACAAAGTTTTGTTGTCACTGTTTTACCAATGTCAATAGTGAGTTTGCCTAGTATTATTCATATTATGTGGCCATGAAGGAAAAAAGGAAAGCAGATCAACGGAATGCTTTATAATGTGAACCTGTACAGAAATTAAGCATATTCATTTTGGCCACAGGATCATCATGACTTTATTGGCCAAATTCTGTGATAAAATCTCACTTATGATGAAAACGAAGTGTCAATGCATAAACGTTGTACCTGAAACGTATTTCTGTAAAGTTTTATTTTCTCTGATTTCCCTTTTCTCCTTTCTCCTTTAACTTTTTCGTAATAATCACAACCGTAAAAGCGTATGCTAACAATGATAAAAGTACATCTACCAATGCGATGAATTCTTTTCTGTATGAAACTTTTACCTTTCCATTAAAGGAGAAAGTACACACGCACTTAAATCCACCCATTTCCTTTTCATCGTGTGAAGTGAGCAATTTTTATGCTGCTTTCTAGACAAGACTTCATTATTGTGTATTCGTTCCAAAAAGTTTAAATATCCCTAAAAACTCAGATTAAAAAAGTTTTCCAGTAAAATATCGCTTGCAAGTGCACGTATTCTCGTCCTAATAAAAGTAGGAAATGGCAAATTCCTTTTTTTCCTTTTCAAAAGACCAGTAAAGTCATCTGAAATGTTCGTAAACTATTGATTGGAGATGAAACGGTCTGAAATGTCATTTTCAAATATACTTTATACCGTGTCATTCAAAGATTTTCTAGTTGGTGTTTTGTTGAAAAATCATTAAATTCTCATTAAATCAAGTGTTGCTGGTGTGCTATCGGTAGATTTCCCATTATGATGACTTGAATATTCGAATTTCTACAAAAACTTCAAAAAAGACGTTCTACTTACTTTTACTGTTTTACTCTTCAGTTTACGTTTATGAGTTTATAAGAAATAAACATCGTATTCAATCTTTCAAATTGTAGTACAAGTACTAATAAGTTAAAATTGAATCCTACTTCGTGTTAAACAAGCAAAACATTCTATTCTTGACATTTTCTAGATACTATCCGTGTCGGAAAGCAGTCTAATGTCAACATTTTTTCTCTTCTTGACGTTATCTTCGACGTTCGACATAAAGCCTGAAAATGTCATTGATACCTACTGCATCTACAATCAGGGTGGTGGTAACCCCATGTGCGAACAGTACATGGAGCGTGTGACAGGTTATGGCTATACGGCACCCGCATCAACAATAAAGCACAATCTCCATTCGTCAGCAAGCAGTTCATCCGAAAATCATTTTCCATCTGTACCTAGTAGACCACCATTGACACCTTCCGAGTCCAGGAAACTATTTCTAGCTTACAATCAGTCCCTGTTTGATTTCCCCGTTCGATTCAATTTAGCTCAGAAAATAGAAAAAGATTCCAAACTGTCCAAAATGTACTCTCATCTCATTTATTTGTTGTTTGAGAACGACCAAGGAATATTAAACAGCAACCGATCACTTTCAGAATTTTTAAAATATGGGAACAGTCCTGCTTCTGAATACAACCCCGACTTTAAAGACCCATTTCTAAAATCTCAGAAGTCAGTATTGCCATCATTAATTTCCAATCAGCTTAAACAGTCCATTGAGGTTATCCCGCCACAAATGTCACCTATCTCTGCTCCTTCGAAAAAAGACAACTACATATTATTTCGCCTTTGTTCAAATACGTTGGACAAATTCAAGTCGTTGCAAAGAGCCAAACAAAAAAGAATGAACGAAGAACACCAACCCTCAACTGGTGGGCCATCTTTGGTTAGCCCCTTCCATAAAAACTTGATTCAAGCGACAGAATTTATTCGACATCGCTGGAAAAGAAACGTGTACATTCCTAATGTTCCATCTAATCCAAGCACCGAAAATGGGGTAACATTATCATCAAGGGATTACGAGAACGTCCATGCAGCACAAATAGGGGAAAATGTTGGAATGGAAATGCCAACAGCCACAGGTAGCAGCAAAGCAGTGGAGCTAGACAGCGAACCCATTGCTGCTAATGATAATGATAGCGTGCAGCAAAGTGAAAAGCAGGGAAAGAACGGTCTCGCTGCAGCCCCTTCTTCCAGCTCAAAATTTTCTCGGGGAAGTGGATATCGTCTAATTAAAGGACGCAATGCTACTAATATAAAGGAATCCGTCAATGGTATCGAGGGGCAAATGGAATTCATGAAAAATAGCACATTTTATGAAACTGCAAAAATATCAGATACCCGCCGTGATGATTCCTTTCGCAATTCTAAAATTCCTTCTACTATAAATCAATCCAGAGAATATTCCAAGCAAGATGTGCCCCTAATTTTTACAATGGCTGAAGGAAATTTGAATGATTTGCTTATGAACGGTTCATATATTGCGAAACGAAGCAAAACTTATACTTGGAGAAGTAGACAAATGAACAGGAGAAATCCGAAAGATGAAGAAAAGAAATATTTAGAAGAATTATCCTTGGGACTGGACAAAAATCCCCGGCATATTTTATCGCTTGTGGAAGTTGCCTTATTTAACAATTGGCAGCAGTTTACAGAAATATCCAATCGCTTATCCATCAAATACAGGATCGACGACAGTAATGCCCCAAAGGGAGACAAGGAGGAAGCTCTGGTATGGTTATCAGTACGACAGAAAATTATAGAAAACTTACTGTTGAGCATGGAATCGAATATATTTTCTCCGGAAACTCTGAAGAAAGCTCAACGCAGGAAACGAGCTATGGAACAGATTTATCATGATTATTCTTCCTCAATTCTGGCAGAATTGACGAATGTCAAAGAAATGCCTATTTCGCGTGAGTTTTTTATTTCCTTCTCTTTGAAGTTTGCATATTTTGTAGATATTATACATTTATGAATTTGATCTTCTCTCGTAGAATATCCCCACTAACGGCCATGTTTCGTCGGAAGAGATTGCTTTTAGTATTCCAAAGGGATTTTAACGAAATACGTGTATATTTGTGAATACATAATACTTTTTTGTCAACAGGTACCTTTCAAGGAATTTACTCGGTTATCAAAACCTATGTCATTGTTTGGCAAATGACTATTTGCTTGGTTCTCTTCTTTGGATCTGTTTTTGTGAGTGATTTGATGATTAT
>JAHZMV010003350.1:0-10670 GCA_027743765.1 Coecobrya sp. COE2
ATTGTTTTAATTCTAAAACGCCTTACCACATTCTGTGCATTTATTTGGTAATCCGTAACGGGTGACATTCCCGTAACCGCAAGGCGGCTCTAGTTATACAACAATGTTAATTATGACGAACATGATTTTAGTACAATATTTTAAACGCACAGGTGTATCAAATCAGTAATGGAATTACATTTTAAATATGGCTGACATTAGGAGAAAAGCATTATTACACCCTCCAGAATTTATGAATTAATTAATTAATTATTTCAAGTAGCAATAATAGATAGGTATGTATGTAATACATACTACTATTATGTATTACATACATATATTATGTATATGACTTACTAAAGATTAGTTTTAATTGTCTTCCTACTCTTTTTAAGTGCATCGTGTTGGTATGTAATATATTTTACAGTTAAATAACAAAACATATTCATATTATAGTCTTATAACTGTCGAAACAAATATCAGAAGAAACAAAAACGAATTAAATGCACGTAAAACGAGGTTTAAAACAATTTTGTACTAAAAATATTCTGTTCACATGGCTCATGACTGGATTTTAGTGCGCAATATGGATACTGCAGCTCATCGCTGTGTTTTAAAATGAAAATCTCTCTCAACTAGTTGTAATATGCATATAGATTCTTCACCACAAAGCTCATGACGTACCGACAACTGAATGGTATAAAAGGATTAATTAAATAATGTGGAGATCTCTTCTGAATAAAAACTTCCTTGTGCATGCAATGCAGCAATCCATGGATGTTTCGGCGAAGCTAGAAATTGAAATTATCTTTTTTATTAAAAAACTGCTTCGTATTTCGTAACAGTTGTTCATTTCATTATATTGTCATTATGATGAATCCTTCTGCAAGACACAAAAACAGTTTCACACTTTTAAAAGATATCATTTCCTTATTTGCTGAGATTTACGTAACATATCTGATTCTACTCGCTTTGATATCTGACTGGGTAGTGCGAACATTCTAAACTCCCATGCATGTTTGTATATACGAAAGCATATTTTTCACAATAAATGATAAAGAAGGAAGGCATAAAAATATAAAATAGTAAAAACCTGTCAAAAGTAAAAATGTACCTGTCAAATTCACTTGTCATTTTTGTTATTTGAATTCCACTTTCCATAAGTGTGACATCATTATCGCGTGGGTCCTCGTTAAAATTCAATTGTTTGCTAAAAAAATTAAAGAATTAAAACTATTTTTGTTATTTATCAAAAAATTTAGTTCGTGTGTTTAATTGCAAAAATATCACTAGCGTTGTTGACACATTTTACATTCGACATAATTTTATATTTGAAAGTATGAGCTTGAAATATGATGATTCTATTTCTTAAGGTAAAAATCTTTGTTACAACAGGCGATATGTTGTATTAGTTAATATTGTAATAAAATCTCGGTACGCCCTTCAATTTGCTGTTATTTTTGTATTAAATTCCCTCCTATTGTGAAAAAGTTTTTTTTGCAAGCATCATTCTATCTCCGATTGCAAGTATTGAATATACCTACGTAACTGCATGACATTAACTAGTCACATATACTTAAAAATGTTATAGTCTTAGGTATATTTTATTGCAATAAATTTCGATTGAATCTTGATAATATCTACTAGTATTTTCATAATATAGTCAATATATTGAATATCGTTGAGGCGTAAACCCTTGTCTCCCTTTAAATTATATGAGCAAAAAGGCAGAAAGATGAATAAGTGTATATTCAATATACTTAGGTATATATCGTTTGGTTCATTTTTATTACTCGTTGTAATTTTGAGTTCACTACTGTGTATATCTTAAGTTGTTTGTTTAAGATTTCTTAAATATATATTTTTTATTTCTTCACAAATTGATGAGTGATGCTAGAAAGAGGTAAACGATATTTTTTGCCTGCTTGAACATCACGAAATCATAATTCAATCATAATTACTGTCAGTGATATTAAGCCCATTTATGGGCTTCATAAATACAAACAAACACAAATAATGATTTGAGTGTATTGTGCCAAACCAAGTAGGTAAACTAGTACATTCATCAGTCAGCAGGAGGATCTAATAATACAACAATTTTATATGTACAGAAAAGTAAACAGACAACACCACCCCAACAAAATTCATACAAGATGCTGACAGAACGAAAGATGAAAAAGTAATAAAAACTAGTATAAAAAGTTTAACTCGGAAGAGATTTCATCCATTGTAAATAAGGAACTTGTGATGAGGATTATTAATATAAACCCAAGCGTAATATTCTGCTTACCAAAATAGGATGTATATAATATAATGAGATATATAAACATGGCTTATTTAAAAGAAACAAAATAAACGCGCTTTAGATGATTTCCTGATAATCTGATAAGTATCTCAGTCAGTAACTGTGTATGGCACAAACGTTACCTCTCTGTGTGGCAGTGCCGTGTGCGTGCGTAGGTTGGAAGTAAATGTTATTATCTAGGCACGGGTATTCAGTATTATTTGAGGAATGCATTTTTGGCATTTTTTGCATTCCTCATAAATTTGTATACTCACACTTCCTAACATACATCTCATCCGTAACACGCTAGCCCACAATAAAAGTTATATTCCGTAACGAAATCACCTAAATCTATCTACATGCCATTTAAATAAAACGATAGAGGTGGAAGGGTGCTCTTAACGTTAATTTTTCAAAAATCATGAAATCATAAAAACGGCTTACTTTGATCCGGTTGGCGTTTATTTTTAGTTAACCGGTAGTCAATGTTTGTAGCTAAATACAACGGAAATGGAAGTAAAGAGTGAATGCTTGAAAGTTATTTTGAAAATTGTATTGACTAATTTTCCAAAGTGAAATCGAAAGGAAAGAATGACGTGACCTTGATTTACATATTATTAAATAAAATCAAGAGATAAGATTTTGAGGGAACTTGTCTGAAGAAAAGTTTTCAATAGCCCAACATGAATATTTCAGCGGATAAATATGTATACTACATTATACACAGTAATTTTATACATGTATGCATTCTTTAGCTCTCCGGTTTAACCAGTAATTTTTGTAATCGTCATCAATATCAACTCTAGACCCAAAATGCATGCTTACAAAAACACCGTGTCAGAACAATTTCATTTTTTCTCGTCACATTTTTATTCTTCTACACCCAAACTCCCGTCGCCCTTTAAACTATCAGCATATTAGGCATTGTGCACATGCGTAGTTTTAAATCAGGATACGGATAAGTTATTTCACGCGGAGAGGAAGAATTATGTTTATGATGAGGAAGAGAAGCGAGACGATACCATGAGGAAAAGTCATTGCTAAAAATTTCTTCAAGTAACCTTTAAAACTGCTGATTATCCATTCTTGCCGAATGTTTCATACATAATGACATATAAACGTAACGACTAAACATAACGTGGTAATAACAATTCTCCCATCGCACAAAACCCTAAACAAAAAGTCTCACATTTTTAAGACATGTTTAGCATTTCCAAACAGAATACAGCCTTAGTCGAGCACAACCCATTATGCGTAATTGTTGTGAGTGCAGATCACATACTTGACGATTTTTATCGTCAGCGGCAATCCATGCATATAATACCCATATTCCATGCATATAAGATGCCTCTACATATCTCAATATTATTAAATATCTGTAGGTATGAAAAGTTATGTTAGGACTTCTTGCGAAGGTATTCTTCTGTCTATCGAAACCACATTCAAAGTTAACTTGCCTGAGAGCGTGTACTTCTTTCTTTTACAGCATGTTGAAACATGATATGATGCTGCTCCACATGCTTTCTGCAAACTAGAAACGAAATCCAAGTCAAAAGACTCGTTGAAACTAGCTCTGGTCTCTTGTCTGCAAAGTTTGCCTAAGGTGTTCAAAGTACATAAATTGGATTCAGATATGAGAAAAAGATTGAACATTATCCATGTTTCTTTATGCATAAAATTCAAGCTAATATCTTCGGCAGTGCTCCTCCTCTTGAAAATAGTTGCTTGTAGTGTACTCTGTGCATGGACATGCTAAACGCACCTTCTTAGAGTCCATCCACCTTAAATATAGAAACATTAGATACACATATGCTATTACATATTATTATATTATGCCCCAACTTCCTACTCATTTTCCAAAGATAATATTGGCAATTGGCATGTCATATAGTGTATTATTTTCTGTTGTTTGCATGCATCACACAAACTCGACAGAAGAAAAGAGCAGGTTTCATATATTGTTTTGTATGTGTGCGTGAGTATCTTTTAGTGTCTGCATGAAAATTCAAATGAGACTTGAAATCACCTTCATGATCACACCAAACAATCAAACAACAAGTCCTACTATTATCATCTTCTTTTGACGCGAATACAGGCACCAGAGAGAGGATCAGTTAATCTTGAACGGGAGTAAAAGAGAATAGGATTATCGAGAGAAAGAGTATTACAATTACTGGTTAGGGATCCATCTCTTCAACTTTTTTTGAAAGGAATACTTGTTATTAGATTCTTGTAGATACACACACACAACAACACAACCACACCATCCAAGCCAAAAAAAGAGAAGTAATAGTGACCGTAGTACCTATTATAAGTAGTAATATAAGTAACAAGGGAGTAAAAAACAGCTTGATGGTTGACTGCAGAGATATCATGATGCTTTGTTCAAAGAGGCTCTTGACTTGACTGTTGCATTTTGGTTGTTGACTTGATGACGATAACAACAGCAGCAGTGGTCTTCAGGTCTAAACTGCTACTTCTCTTCTTGTTTAACTGGTCATTGCATTCATTTCTCATGGTGCCGATATTGAAGTTTTCCTACAGAAGAACCTACGTGCTTCTTTATACCTTATAGTGGTATAGGTGCATTGTTAAAACATTAAAGAGAAGAAAATAAATTGACCAATGTACTTGTTGCTGTGTTGGTTTCAACAACATCTGCATATTTCTCTTTGCGAATACAAGAGTGCCGTACCTAAAAAAGAGATTGCATGAATAAGTAATTAGTAGACATACCTCTACATTCGTTCAGTGCTCAATCGTGTTTATGCACATACACACACACAGACACGGATGCTTGCAGATATTCGCTTCTTTCTTTCATCGTCTTCGATATTGGAGTTCAAAGCGATCATCAACACCAAATCCACTCAGCCAGCAAAATACATAAGATCAAAAAGAAAACGGAAATTGATCGTTGTTGTATAATGCCCATCAAGGGATAATGTAATGGTGATATAACAAAGAGTTGCCACGATCATTGTATTCATAGGTAATCAGTGACAGTCATTCATTATACTTTATATAACACTATACAGACGAAGCGTCATCTGCAATTGATTACATGTTTTGTGGATTTCTTATTTCAATATTTCCCTAATAAAAGGATTCAAAGATCATTTCACTCGTGTGTGTGAATATACATGTAAAAAAGAAGGAAACAAGAATATTACATTAATTGTGTGTTTTGTATTCTAGTGATTGGCCGTTTGAAAGTTTCTTTCTGAACTAATAGTTGTTCTATTGACTATTATTATGATATAGATATTGTAGTATTTAATAAATAATCATTATTGCCAGTAAGCGTGTACAATATCGCTGTCCGCAAACAGCATCAGCACATTTTTGTGTTTTGTGGTGGATGACATTGAACTTGGAGGCGAGAAGGCAAGTCGTGGTGGAGTAGTGCGAAGATGAACATGTAAATTCTTTTCTACAAAGTTGTTCGCGTTTACATTACTTTGTTCATTTTAGTTGGTGGTGGTGGTGGTGGTTGTGCGGCAGAGAAGAGAGGAATGCATAGTGCTTGCGGATGGAATTCGATGCATCATTAGGCAGATCTTGCGGAATGTCTAAGTAAAATTGTAACATATTGCAGAGTCGCATACTGACAGAGTGAAAAGAAGATGTTCAAGGGCAACGAAATTGTTACATGAAATCAGTTTGTGTTTGCAGTACCTCGCATGAAAATATCTTACCAAAGAGAAATAATCATTTTTAGTTGGTACGCAGTTTCCTATATTGTGATTCTGTTGCATTGTGTGCTCAGTGAAGTAGTTTGCAGACTGTCAAAGTTGTAGCACTGGAGAAGCAGGAATTATAGTAATAACCACTGAATGCCCATTTTATTGCTGCTGTAATAATAATTGGCGGATCCTTGAAAAAAGGTAAATGTCTTGAGGAAAAAGATAATCCTCCATAATATACACACGTAATGCATGATCATCAAGCTAATAACATATTATATTCAGCTCATATTTTCACGAATAAAAATGCTCATGCTCGGCCGGTACAAATCAAGGTCTCACCAACAACATTTAAAATGGTACGACAAGATTATTGATTCCAAAAATGTTCCCGTTGGGTCCATTTTTATTTACTGCAAATCACAAACACAACTATTAAACCAATAGTAGTAATATTTGTGATTATTAAAGGATTATTATTGGAACTTGGTTCATCAGTTTATAGTGGACGTGACTGTAATAATCATGTGGAGGTGACCTTTAAAGTCCTCAAGGATGTTTTTTATTGGAAAGGGTCAACTTCATCTCATCTTGATTGATACTGATTTGCTTGTTATGTTATGTATAACATAATTTAGGTATACAGCTAGGTGGATACATATAATAAAGTACCTATTTAATAGGCTAACTTATTATTATGTTGATTTGCAGAGCAAATTTCCATTCTCCATTCTAAAATTGTACAGGTTATTGATTACTGCATCCTTTCTTTACATAATGACAAAATCATATAAGACATGGCATTTAATGTAACTGGTTTACTTATCTCACTTGGAGTTGGGCAAATGATATGCTTGAATGAGTGACGTATTCACTCATGACAATCAGTTATTGTATCAAAATAATTCAGGCAAATAGAATCGACCGAGTATCCAACCTCACCTCAATTTATCTCGACTCTAATGCTAATTAAAGGTCATTTTTGTATGATTCTCTGATTCTTATGGGCATGGTGCGAATATTTAATTTTGTAGCTAATGGCAGTTGAGTTAGTTTACGTTTGTGGTGCTTATAGACCATGACACTATATAGATAAGAAGTTTAGTGCTACCGCTATTCAAAGAAAAGAAGTAAATGTGACATTAGTTAGCTTGGCGTAATGAATATAATGGGCAAATTTTGGTTGGGCTGTAGTGGACAAAATTAGTAGTAATAGTTTTTCGTAGCTTCCAAAGGTACTTTTCATGAGAATTGCAGTTTTCCATATATTTGCATACGTAATTCACAATTTACGTGTTATTTTTATTTAAACTTTTGACATAAAATGTTATGATCTTGATGCGCTTGACAGAGTTTCTTGAAAAATAAACAAAACCACTGGTTTAGTAAGTTACACCACAGTTGAAAGTAGTACCACTCGGTTTGTACTCCCTCAAAAAGATATTATCATTTGTATCATGTTATTGTAAAAACCCTGAGATTTGCCTTAACCAAGCAAAACAAAATGAATTTTGGTAGCCAATTTTGTCCGACCAAAGTAATTCGGTTGTGGTCTGGTTACACTAAATCTCTGAAATTTAAGCACTTGGGTACATTTACATACAGGTTAGATTTCAGCAAATATCAATCAATGAACTTGTCTACTTTTTAGGTTCTATATTGTATCAGCAACATGCATAATGCGTAAATATACACACAAATACGAACGCACGCACATTTACTTTGTCTTCTTGCGTGTTTCTTTAAAATGTAGAAAAATGCCGAAAACCGTGACTCTAGACTCTGTTATAAAAAGTCATTGCAAAAAACTCTGCTTATCTTGCCATTTGACTTTGACAATGCAGAACTCGTTTTGTTTCGGTTATTGGTCACACATCATACTGCCAACAACGAATGACCAATACAAATAGATTATGACTGTATGCATGTTTAAGATTTTGTGTTTTGGCACTACTAACATAAAGGAAGATTGATTTATAATAGTTATGCGTGACTATAATTATCCCTATTACAAGAATAAGCAGGAAAGCAAAATCGAACAAACAGCAGGTCAGGTCCGTCGAAACTTCTCTCAAATATGTAATAATTATCTTTTAATTCTATTATAAACGCAAGCAATATTATCATGAAACATCAAGTTATCTTGCTTGGTACAGAGCCATGAGAAACTCCTCAACGTCTAAGATCAGTTGCATACTTCAAAGTTATCGTCTTCAAGAAATAAAATTATGCAATATATATTAAATAATCATTGATGTTTCAAATAAAGATTAGTATCAATTACACTACAGTTGAGAAGGTACATCTTAGTTAACATCTTTTACCTGTTTGCTCTTAGCTAGTAACAATACATGGTGTTAGCAATATGATATATAGAAAGTTTTATCGTTGTGTTGTTCGACAACATACAAATCCTTTTCAATCAACGACTAAAATTTCAGCTGTATACAATTAGCGGGGTGATGAGTTCATTTGGTTCAATAAGCTACTAATTTAGTTTTCATTGTTTTTAACGAACGTCTTTTTAATCAATTTTGCGCATTAAAGGATGATCATCCGTATCGTCCAACCTCAAATTATTACTATTATTACCCCACTTTCATTTTTTTAAATAAAAATAAAAGTGACCCCTCGTTATTGAAATATTTACATAAACCCTTTATTATTATAATTGTAAATGACTGTTGCTTGTTGCTTTCAAGCTAAAAGTTTATGATGGTCATCAAGATTAGTTATGAGTAGCCAACATACAAGACAAGTTAATAATTATTATGCATGACGTTTGATGTACAATATTTGGTGATGCTGATCAATTTATCACACGCTTATTACTATCATCTCAAACATGAAAAATATTAGGCATGAATATTTTTATGACTGCAAAATTCATAAAAGCATATACTTAACTTGCCAAAACTTAACGAAAACGAAGAGCAAGGTCCTTTATATTTGTATGGAGTTAAACGCTTGGGTGTTGGATATCATAATTACGCCAATTTTGATTAATTTATTCTGCCAAAGTGATTACAGTATTCAACGGTGGTGCAAAAACGTCTTTGATGATGTGCTATATCAGCGCGTACCACTTTGTGCAAGCGAATAAGCGAATTAAATGCTTGACAAGTATCAAATTTATAGAATTGTCTTGTTTTATTTACGCTTCTGTAAGCGTCCATCGTCCATGCAAAATGGGAATTTGCAGTGGAGCGAAGTGAAGCGAAGATTCCACAGATTAATGCAAAAAACGAAGCACTGTGTTATTCTATTACTCTAGCTTACTACCTCGTTGGTTGATTGTCCTCTCAAGTTGCATCCAAAACTGAAACATCACAGTAAACATTCTGTTTGCAAGAAATTCACAATAAAAACAAGGATTACTTGCGCCTTTAGATTTTCTTGTTACATATTTCACAAACTGGATGAACACATTTCAGTGATGTCGTATGCAACTTTTATGCTATAGTGCATACTGTGCATATAGTATATAAGAGCAATCATCGGAAAATACCATATTATTTGCATCATGAATGAATTGTCGAAAAGTGAAGTGCAATGCACTGATGAAATATTGGAAAGCATTAAGTGCACCATGTTTCACTGTTCAATCTCCGTGAATTATTCAGTGAGCTTCCTTCGTGTTTTTTCCTGTTAGTCACGTACTTTGGATTGTTCATAACTTGTTCTACGTTTATGGATACCCACATGCATGTATCAAGTAGCAATCCATAGAAATCAACCTATGATTAAATGGTAAAATTGTCAAAAAATAATAATATAAGAACAGCATCATATTTTCTTTATACAAAAGTTACAATAAAAAACTGCATTATAAAACGGTTGTTTTACGTGCATTTGAACATAAAATATGAATGAATGAAAGAGAAAATACCACAAAACTTGTACGTGAAGGTTTTCTGCCATTTTATTACATATTCTATTTTTATAACTGAAACAACTATGGTTAGCTGTTGTAAGCGCTAATGCTAATAATGCATGCAAAAACAGTAAGATGAATAATCCGTACGTGACTATTTGGTGGAGGTTGGAGATCATTGCTTGAAGATTTCAGGTCAATAATGGTAATATATTGTTTTGAATGTTTTTACGTGAAACCGCTGTACACAAAAATAAAATGAATTTGGTTTTTTGTGAGTGCACGGTAAGGGTCGGAATGACGCGTGAACAGCATGTGATTAAATGATGTGAAAGTCACGGTCACACCTTAATAGAACGAAAACATATTAAATAGAATGATCAAATACGGGAAGGAATATTCACTTGTCACTCTTCTCATGGCTTATTTCAGAAGATGAAAATAGGTATATGTTCTAAAATTAGGATAGTTTGTTTTCGTGAACTAGGATGGGTGGCGGGCGGACTTCAAGGAGAAGATCAAAATAGAATCTCGTGGGTAGCAAATGTGATAAAAACGAGTGTAAAGGGTTTCAAAATGGCTGGTCTAAAACGCGATGTAACATGCTTTTACCAATAATCCCATTTAAGTGTTAAGGCACCAAATTATGATCCTTCATTTCACAAAAAAAGTTCAGGCATATATTCCTTTAATGTGTTATCTGTACTAATTAATGCTTCCGTAGAACAAATTAGGAACTTCCTTAATTCTTAATGCACAAGAAATTCAACCTACACCTAGAGCGCTACATGCTCTGCAAACTAGTTTAACGGCCGACTGCCCCTTTACCTATAGGTGCAAATTTGGG